>JAQFXM010001115.1:0-36129 GCA_034693345.1 Entomobrya multifasciata | reverse complement strand
TAACTTGAATAAAACTCTTTGCTCATACATTGTCTATCAAATTTAAGGGTTGTTTTTCCTTCAAAGCAAAAAACATCACTGGCTCCACAATCTACTTCTTGTCCCTTGCCTTCCGCGTCGCAGGTCCAACCATTCTTTCCTTTTTCACAGAATTGCTGAAAGCATTTTACTACGACAATAAACAATTCCTTTTAGATAAAGAATTTGGTATATGAATCTTAAAATTCTTTTAAATACCTGTTCCTATTCCCAGGCAGCCTTTTATAAATAATATGAAAAAGAACAATAATGATGTCAGAATTTTCATTATTGAATTTTATGTACTAGAGTTTATTTTTTGTTTTATAATTGGTTTACGACTTTCATTAATATATGATTACAGATTGCTATGAACTTTGCATCGATGCGTGCTATTGAACGAACCAGTTGGTACATAATAGTTAAACTAAATTCAACTAGTTCCCAAATCATAAAAAATATAACTATACTATAATGATAAAGGTTTGTTCACCAATTATCTGCGTCATTACTTATAACGACCCACTGTTAAGTAAAACTTGGCGTAATTTTATGTAATATTAATTCTTGCAGTGCTATGCACCCAAATCCGAATGCAATAACTTTCCTTAACATTGCTTCAAATCTATTTTATGATCCACACAGAACGTCGAGCCATTTAGATAACGTATGACCATGCTGAAATGGGGAAATTTAGTTACGTAACTGTGACATAATATTCAATGAAATTGTTCCTCAGTTATTTATCTTATATTAGTAAGTTATTTTTACCAGAGTATTAAGTAGGTCTCTAGAAATATGCGAGGACTTTGCTCGTAAGTATTTTGAAGAGAAAGCAGCGCACTAAATTAACAAACCAAAGTAAATCTAGTTTATATTGTATTCTACTTGTCTCGTTTACCCAAAGAAAAAACAAGATTTTCAAACAGACTAGTTTTTATGAAAATCTGTTATACAGAGAGAAAAATAAAGAGGGAGAGAAGATTAACGTAAAAAACCAACAAATTCAATGTTATTTCAAAATAATTGGTGGTTCAATTATCCTTAAGAACGAAAACGTATTTAACAAATCTTCTTAAAATACCCCTCCTTTAACAAAAGCAACCGCTTAATTATCCCATTTAGATAAAAGCAATGAAGTGACAGCCACCGTTGATAACAATTACTTATTTTTCATATGGACCTACGGTATCGGGTATCCCCTTCACCAAAACCAATACAACAACAAATGAAACTAGTTTTAATTACAATACAAATTCACAAATAACTCAAACAATTTGAAATAGTCAAATGTAACAAGTTACGTAACTTTTACTAATATTAAAAAATTATTCAATTGTTTTATTTTTATTTTTGGGGTGGTGGAGCGTGGGCGGCGGAAGCGGAGAAGATGACTTCGATGACCTTGGGGAGGATCCAAAGAAGAAGAAGCGAGCAGCTGACTACATTCATTGTCCTTTTGCTCTGCTTAACTTACTTTTCATAAATATTTGATTGCAGTTATATATTTTTATAATGAAATAACTACTTTAATTTTTTAACAAATAATGTATTTATTTTTTAAAATAGGATTTTCAGCGGAGGCGTAGAAAACTACTTGCAATGCAGGTCGGGGGATGGGTAAAAACGAAGCAAGATAAAAAATGTATTTTCAAAGACAGTTTTTCATGTTGATTAATAAATTATAACCATTTTCCCGAATGGGCAGGTTTGTGGGAGTCCCCATTTTCCTCAGTACTTAAAACCGCAAGTTTGTGGCATATTATTTTTCGGAGGAGCCACTGAGAAACTAGTGAATGGGCGTAAATTTATTTGGAAAGGAATACGAGGACGACGAAGAGAACAAAATCACCTAAACAACAAGAAAAAATTAAATTCATGCATTGTTCACTTCTTCACTTTCAAAATATGATTATTTTTATTTCAGATATTTTCGCATGAGGAATATTAATTTTAGGTTAAGTTACTACTTAATAATTTATTTTATTTTTTAAATACAATGTTATTAGTTTTTATCTTTATTCATTTATGTAATAACACAACAATAATATTCTTACTAATGTTTCGTTTGAAATCCTTTTATTAAAAAACCATTTCAAAATACCAGTGTTTTATTAATACCCTCCCTAAATATTATAAAATTTATTTAAATATAATCCGTAAAAAATTAAATTACTACACAACTGTTCTTACATTTGAAAAAATTAATTACATTTTCAAATATTTAACAAGCTTATGTAAATAAAAAACAACGCGGAGCTCACATAAGCACCAACACCAACTTCATTAAAATCTTTCCCCAGATATTTTCAAAAAAAATTATCTAATTTGCAAGCATGGATTAAAATTTTCAATACTGGCTACAATTAAGCCAAATTGTGAGTGGAATAATCACTTTTATATCTACAAATCCCTATTTCATCTTAATAATTTGTTAAAGCACTGAAAACATTACTAAGTATTTATTACATTTCGAGGCAAACGATTTTCAAAATGCTTTTAAAAACCTTAAATAAAATCTAGCTTGAGCTACCTCAATACACGAATATTTATTTACGGTAAAGCGAGCATATCATAATTCATGAATTCATTTTTCAATTTAGGTTGGTGCAATTTCGGTGAATCTTATTATTCACGATAAATATTTGCAATTTTTGGTTTGAAAACTCTATATTGAATAATTTGTTTCCTCAAAACCAATGTTTTGAACAGAGAGCATCAGAGACTTAATGAAGCACGCCCAATAGTATGGCATACAGCCCCATATTATACTCGGGCAGGGTAAGACTAATCCTTGTCATATTGTATGAACTGATTTTTACATAATAAATCTAAATTTAGAATTATTTTTAGTATTTATTATATATCAACTAAATATTAGGTTGAATGAAACACAACAATTCACTTAAAATTTATTTATAGATTAAATCTTAGCAGTTTCCGAAAGTACAAACTATAATAAAATATTAATAACCGTATTTTTATTACAAACCAGCTTCTTCACTTGTTAAGCGATTTGTTAAAATTTATTAATTACTTATAATAGCAAATGGAATCAATCTTTCGTAGATATAATGAAAACTTCTACAATATTGGTCTGTTTGGATCAAAATGAATAACGAACAATCCTTGTCTGCCTTGCATATCTGCTTTTAGAGAAATTGAAATACAAGTGAATGATTGTTATATGATATAGATTTTTATGTACAAAGTAAACACCACCTTATTATACATTTATAGTAATAAAAATTAGATAGGATTCTATCTATCCTTGAAACAATTTTAAAAAAATCTGAGGAATTTCAAAGTGGATTATTTAAAAAGAACAGGTCAGTTTTGAACGTAAAAAATCTTCCAACTATCACACAATACAGCAGCAGTAAAAAATATGAACTTGAAAGGCTTCTTACCCGTACTAACCACCACTTGCGTTATCAAATCACTACTAGTACTAATCAGTTTGCAGCACAAATTACAATTGTTTCTGCAACTTTAGTGTAAAATTCTTTAATCATATCTTCGTGGCGCTGAGAAGACTCAAATGCAGTGATAAGCTGCGTTTCCTTTATTCTTTACAGCTTTGCTGCTCATTTCTGTTGCAGATTTAATTGCACAATTCCGTCATTCGAACAAACAAGTTTAAGTTCAGTTTGCTTCCCCATGTTTGGTGACCATATGTTTCCTTAATTGATTTAAATGCGCAAATGTCATGAAACATATCTCCCATTTAAAAGGCTTTTCACCTGTATGAACTCTCATGTGACTAAATAGTTCAGTATTACGAGCAAACACCTTGCCACACAAATTACAATTGTGTTCCTTGATTTTATTATGTACAGTCTTAATGTGGCTCAGCAAATCTGATCTTTTGGTAAATGGCTTTTCACATTTTTTACACTTGTAAGTCTTTTAACTACTGTGAACTGTCACATGGCGTGACAAACCACTCATGTACCTAAACTTTTTGTGACATACTTCACATTCATATTTCTTATTGGTATTATGCCTGTTTTCGTGTTCCCTCAAAGCTCCTTTCATAGCAAATGATTTGTAACAAATGTCACAGCGATATGGCTTCTCTCCAGTATGTCCATGAAGGTGGACTTTTAAAGTTTTAGCGGATGCCAAAAAACGATCACATAACTTGCACTGAAATGGGGTTTCTATTTGATGTATGTTTGAATGGATTTTCCAGTTATGTTTATGCACAAATGTTTTTTCACATTGAGCACAAACAAACCCACGAACTTTAGTATGCACCAACTGATGTCTCTTTAGATTACTGTTTTGAGAGAATGACCTTGAATATACGTCACATGAAAAAGCTTTTTCGCCTGTATGCGTTTTGATATGAACTTTAAGATCGTAATCACTTGAAAATTCTTTTTCACACAAATCACAAAAGTTTGGTTTTTCGTTAATGTGTGTGCGATAGTGGCGAAAAAGTTCCTCATTACTTGCACATGATTTTTCACAAAAGAGACATTGGTAAACATTTGTGTGAATTAAAGAATGTTTTCGTAAACTATACCTTGAGCTTAACACTTTCATACACGAAGAACATTTTAATTTCTCTGCAGCCATTTTGATTCAATTTAAAGGTCACAGTATGGTCAATAAAATTCGTTGAAAACCAACAGGACTAATAAACTGACGCTTAAACACTAAAATTTATTTTGAGTCTTATATTGGAATTCTAATACATTATTACCGAACGCCTTATTTCTGCTTAAAATCGATAATCTGCCTTTCTGTCAAGCAAAGCTTCAAAATGTTGAACTATAAATAAGGGTTGAGAGGTTTTACATTTGATTATGCTTACAATCTCTTCTAACTTGTAAATGTAAAATAGGTGAAAATGAAGAAACTGAATGACTGAAAAATGCATTATTTAATTACTAATGAATGGAGAAAGCAGTATGCCTACGTGACCTGCCGCATGTGTATATGCGTAAAATATGTTTGGATTCTAAGTTCGTTACAAATCAAATTTTCAAAAATACACTATAAGCTGAAAGTTGACGTCTGGTTTTTGTGTATTTTCTAATATGATACGTCATTGATGTTGCGTGAGTACCCATCCTTTCGTTTGGTAAAATGCATCAACATACATGCATGTTCATGCTCCAACTGGTTAACATAAATTCATTCTAGAAAGGCTATTTACCACATAATCATTATTTTACACTTGATTTTATTTATTTATTTATTTATTTAATTTATTTACCAGACCAATTAGATTACTTGGGTTTTTATTTCAGTATATCTGCTTGTATCCAAACAGCTCAGCAGCCATTTTTTCTAAACAACAAAGTTTCACTTAACCTTCTGATTGCCAAAAAATGAAACATGAAACTTATGATATCTTAATTGATTATTAGTGGTTTAAGGTACCTAAATTAATTAATTAGGAAAACCGTTTTTATAATGTTTCATTTTAAGTTTGCCAACTCAGCCAACTTAAAGGAGTTGCTTCGTTAATATATTTTCAAATGCTCATTATTTTGAGTTATGCCACATGTCTCCCTCTTTTTTCATTTGTTGAAATTGCATTATCATTTAAACTCTCACGTTGGACATATTGCAAATGCAAATAAAGGGTGTTTAACAAAAATCCGGACAAAATTAGAATCGAGTTTTTTTGTAGCCCAAGAAGTTACTAGCAATAAACTCGATATCAGTAAAAACTACATAATCTTTAGTATAAGAACCATAAAAGACCGGATCATTAAACTGCAACACGATAGAGAAAATAATGATCAAGAAAGGATCGAAAAATAATCGTTTTTCCAGAGTCGAAAAATTAAATTTTCATGAGAGTATTTTTAAGTGTAACAATTCCTACAATGGAAGTAGACCTCAGCATTAGTATACCAAAGAGCGACTAGATGTTTTACTTTACGAATCATGAGAAACTCAGAAAATATCTGCTGAATATTTAGCACACCGACGCATGAAACCACGAAGGTACATATGAGTTCTTTCGAAAAGTTGCATTGAGTACCATTTCAACCAAAGTGGTCAGTACAAAACGAAAATATCACTAAATTGTAGCGCAAATTTTTCGCTCTAAGATGTATATTGCTAGGTAATTATTTGAAGCAAAGATTCAAAAGAAAACTTTAAAAAACTATGACGACGTATTTGAATATCAAAAAAATCGTTTAAAAGCAATTTTCAAAAATCGACTTTAGTTTAAAAGCTTTATTTATCAGGATTGGAGGACAAATGTTAGAAAGCTTTGACCATTCTAGAAAGAGCAGAATTCGGAGAATTTAATGGGCCTATTTTGATTGCGTAAAAATACTCAGTGTCTTTACACCGTGGCGAAAACAAAAAAGGTGATTTAAAATAGTAGGAATGGCACAATTTGATGAGCATCTGTAAACATTAAAAAATTGGTATACGGTGAAATTGTGCTATGATTTCCCATACTGGTTTTGTAGTAAAGAAAGTGTAGTTTCTAATTATACCAAGACTTTGACCAATAACTTTTGCAACTTCAAAATATTTCGAATCGAATTTTGTCCGGATTATTGTTAAACACCCTTTACATGGTGCAGCAAAGGCCCCTCAAAGCAATTGATCGTTGTAAACCTTTGAAAACTAGAGAAAGGTCTATATTCTAGTTAGAAACGTAAATTAAATATTTCCTGTTCGTGCCTATAAAGACATTGGATACTAGCCTGTATTGAGCTTGTGTCTTCCAAAAAAATTTTAAGTGCCAAAGAAACTGAATAAAATTGCTAGAAAGTCTGTCTGTCCCTTTTTTAGCGTATAAACGCCTCAACCAGTTTACATGAGAATTGGTATGCACATTCAAATGGCACAACAGAGAAACCCTACCGTATTAGGGTTTTTATTCATTGAATAATTGACTTTCCAAAGGATTTCAAAAGTCTCAGCTTAGACACGGTCTCATAATTTGATTCAGTGATGGCATGTCCATATTTTTAACAAATGTGAGTAAATTTGTTTGTATCAAAGCTTTATGTGGCTTTAAGTGAACTGAGAGTTTTTGCTACTTTATTTTGTTTGTTTTGTTAGAAATACAAGTATTCCACATCCCATAAACCTCTAATCTGAAGATTACAAAACTATGATTTTAATAGGAATTTTTCATGTGTCTTTCTGAAACTTTTTTACCACAGTTTTATCTGTTTTACACTTTTATTTTATTTTATCACGTGCAACTTAGATTTGTTACAATGTATCATATAATACTCATAAATCAGATAATGGAATGCAAATACATGATGCATAAGTTATCATCACTATTGTACTCGCTTGAATGTAATTAATTGAAGTCTAACCATGGATCTGAGTAAAATAAAATAAGTGTTTACAATCATCAAGTAAAATTAATACAACTGAAGCAGAGAACTTCATCTCTACTTTTTGTCCGGTTGTCTAGTGTTTAGAGTTTTTGGTACCTAGTTTTCTTAGAAATATCACTCATATTTAGTTTGTATTTAACATGTACTTCACATTTTCCATGGTACAATCATGCCTCATCAGCCACAGACTGCCACTACAGCAGCAGCACTGCACTGGTAACGAATATTAGATCTTCACTGTACACAATAACACAATGGTACAAATGATGCATACCATGATCACGAATGAAAGCAATAACTATTCAAGCTCAAAACTAAGGGAAGCATGATTCCAGAAATTTTACTCAACCAACTACTAATAATAGGCCAGAAACGGAGTAAAAAAGTAACATCAACTAATGCATAAACCGTCTGAAATCACTTTAGTCATTTGGATAGCGTAGAAAAAGTAAACTGTGCAGTATCATTACTATGACCATCATCGTACGTACTGACTTCTACCCAAGTAATTTCATAAAGTACAACAGGGCCACTCAAGTAATAAGCAATATGTATTTTTTATTCTCTGTCTGTCTCACAGGAAGAGTGGAAATCTACCATGATGAAAGATGGGGAACGATTTGTGACGACGAATGGGACTTGGAGGATGCTAAAGTAGTATGTCGACATCTTGGCTACACGGAAGATACTCGTATTCCAGATATCAAGGTGGACATTCAGGCCACTCATAATGGAAGATTTGGCGAAGGCAGAGGCAAGCACTGCTTGATTTCCTCTTTTCTCTCTCTTATCATATTTCTTAATATTATTGCATTATTGTTAATGTCTGCCGGTAGTGTAGTAGTATCAGGATATAATCATGATGATGATGATGATCCCGCATCGTTTTCAGCCAAAAACAGGAATGGGCTGACCTACATTTATCATTTCATATGCAATGGAATGAAGCTTGTTGCTGTGCACTAGAAACATCCTTTTTGAATGAAAAAGAAAAGAAGAAAAATGTTACTGTATTTATTAATGTTGTCCTATTTTTGAAAGACGTTTTTTAGGCAAATTAAAAAAAAACTGTTTCTTATGTTAGTTACTCTATATTACAGGCATTGAAGATTTGTTCAATTTTATAAAAGTTAGTTAAACATCTTTCTTTTATTCATACCCATTCACACAGCTAGGTACTGGATGGACAATGTACTCTGTGATGGAACCGAATCATCTTTGTTAGAGTGTCGACATGATGGCTGGGGTGTTCATGACTGCAGCAACTCTGAAACTGCTGGCGTGATTTGTGCCCGAGTGAATCCTTCTTCGGAGGAGTTTACCTACACCACAAGGAAGCCACCACCACTACCTCCACTTCCAAGAAGAAGAATTAAAGTAAGAAGAAGCAGAAGAGTGAAAGATACGGGGGTAGAGCCAAGTGAACCAATATAATAATGTGTTGTAGTAAAACTTATAGCAAAACCAGTACTAAAAACTGTGCGCTTTTCTTTTTCATTCGTTGAGCAAGAGAGGATTATTTATTCACTTGATTGATACGAAGAAAATTGGTTTCGCTTCTCTCTCGACCTATTTCCCATCTATTCATTTTCCCTCTTATCTATTCCAATGCCATAGTTCATCGTATCTCCAAGTGATATTATTAAACTAGGCAAAAAAACGTAGAGAATAGAGAAAGAAAGACCCATCAGTCGACATAGAAGACTAGAAATGATCCTACACAGCTACTACACTGCAGTGCAGTGGCTTTACCAGAGAATGATGAGCTAAACAACTCGAAAATATTCTTTCAAAATAAACGAATTCTTTTTCGTAAATTCCGATCCTATTATTTATCAATATGCAGAGAGGAGAGTAGTCTTTTTTGGTGTAGTTCTGGTTCATCGGTTATGCCCTTGTTACTAGTTTCTTGTTAACTAACTGTGAATGCAATTGTTCCTTTTTATTTTCATCCATACAATTTTTCCATTTTCACAGATGCATCTTCTGTGAATGTTGTGTTGTGTGTGTACATCTCATCATAAATATTTACTGGATAGTAATGAGACCATTTTAAAATCCCTCAATATGTAATAGATTTCTTTGAAAGATTCTATCTATGATCTGAGTATTTATTTTCATATGCATAAAAAACGTGTTCGTCGCTAGTCGTACACACACAATGCCATCATGTCGTATCAAATAGAAATATTCTTCACTTGTTCCAATTTTCTCTGATTTTCTTCTAGTTAAATATGTCTGCTTACTTATATTTTGCTAAAGTGGCTTCCAATGCTGATTTTTTAGCAAATATGTACTTTTATATGTTGTCATTTTCCTCCTCTTTTCAAAATAAACTTCCTACTTTCGTCTACTTCAAAAACAACTTTATTTATGCATGACTTGGTTCGCTCTCTCTCCAATATTTAGACAGACATAATATACATGTATGTATGCACACATTGTAAAAAAAGTAGTTTCGTTTTCTGACTTGACATAAATATTATTATTATTATCATCGTCACCATCATCCAGTAACTAGTTTCTTTTTGGAGTGATGATGTACAAATATAAAATAAACTGCTGTCAGAAAAACTGACATTAACAGACATATTTTTCGGAGAGTTCACATCCATATAAAAAATTCTTTCACATTTTCCCCAGGTTTTAAATATTTGTTTCACTTTGTATAACACTAGTTTTGGAGACCCGTAGCAAAAATATGACGGGCATCTAGACCGATGAAAAGTTTTTAAAAGAATCATAATCTTGGATAGATAATGTGGCAGAAAATTCAATACTTGAATGAAATTTGAACTTAGGCTTGGAAACTTCGCCATTTAGTCCTCAAAACTTAGAATTGGACGCCTGATTTAGAATACATACAGTTCTTATTGCCAAAGTTGACACTAAATTGGTTTACTTGGTTATTTTGGACCGAGCCGTAATTAAAATTAAAACGTCCATTTTAGTACTTATGATTCAAGTTTTCTCGTGTTTAAACCTTATAACATACTTTTTATACAAGTTCTTTCCTATTTAGGGAGTATTATCGGATGTGAAAACTATAATCTTTCAATTGTGGCTCTGCAGCATGAACCATTATTGAAGTAACAGATTTTCATAATTCCTTATATTTCGTTTTGAATTACAATAGATTTAATGGATAAAAATACACGACACACACACTCTCAGACAGACTGATTTATGATAAAGATATAATATTGAAACTTATTTTATGCATATTTTACATCTTATGTACAATTTTTTATAAAAACTTGTGTACATAAGACTTGAAGACCCTATTACATATGTGACATCAGAAAAAGACAGCACGATTTTAAAAGAAGAATGACAACTTTTTTTCCTTCTTATCACTTTTTTCGTAGTTTCCTTTCCATACATTTGAACGGTCTTAACAATAATGATATAAAAAAATGCATAAATATTATTCATATACAATATGTACATGAAAAAAGTTGAAGTAGGCTAGCTACCGCCCCAAACCTGATACATGATATGATGTTGATGATGATACTATGATCACGATGACAATAATCATTCAAAATCTTCGTTCTTTCTTTCTTTTCTATTTCGCTGTCCTGTCGTTTCTAGACTGTTGACGTAAAATTGGCCGGAGGACGCGTTCCCAAAGAAGGAAGAGTCATGGTTCGCCTTCATAACGATGACAGTAAGCCTATTATTTTATTAACTTTTCTCCGTTTTGAGCATAAATAATAAATAATAATATGGAAGTAAGGGCATCGCAAGTAAAAATATGTCAATTTCAACAAAAGCCATCCAGAACAACGACAAAAAGAGTTTCAAAAGTTAAATGCGGCTTGTTATACTATGACACAAAGAAGTTTCTCCATTGCATTGTTCACATATTCACTTTCATTTCATGGATAAAATCAATTAACCTTTTCATTTTTCCTTGCCAAAAAGTTGCATCAATTTAATTAAAATTTGCTTTCTCATTCATGTCTATATTTTTATCATTATTTTCAGAATGGGGCTTAATCTGTGGCGATGGGTGGTCATTACTGGAGGGCAGTGTGATTTGCCGTCAACTTGGTCTTGGCTTTGCTCAAGACGCCCCACAAACAGACTACTTTGGTGGATCAATTGAAGATATCGTAACGACTGGTGTAAAATGTTCCGGACAAGAAGCTGAGCTGGCTGAATGCTTCCATCACGATATAATTTCAAATGGAACAACAACTACATTAGTCTGTCCAGGAAATGGACGTAACTTTGCTTCTGTCATCTGCACAGACCGTAAGGAACACGTATACTTGAAAAATATATTTGTATATGTTCCTTTCATAAAATATTATAAACCATCATATATAATCATACAAGATCATGTTGAATTATATAAGGATTTTCTTTCATAAATATATACACACACGAGTGAAAATACAGATAAAACATGGCATGACGTATACTGTAATCCCAGTTACAGTTGCAATTTTTCATAAAAAAGGCGGTGGTGGATTTTTAAAAGAAAAAATATGTCCACGAAAAAATGAGGATGATGTTGGTGGTAGTAGTGGTCATGAAAAGTGATGTCTGTTTCTATAGATACGATAATGCATATATTATGTATGTATACACATATTTATGTATGCTATGTATTTGTATAGATATAAAAAGAGGCACTCCCATTGAAACTTTAGTAACGAATCTTATGTGTCACAGACAAAGTGTACGAGTTTCTTTAACCCGAAACCAGAAAGAAAAAAAGGGAGAGAGAAAGTGAATGAAAAAATGTGCGAGTAGGAACAAAGCTTACATGCCATCATCACTACCACAGAACTATTCTCTATTGCTCTTTGTCTCTTGCCTTTTTCCCCTTATTTTAAACCTCACCACCGCCCTTGCTTTATAAGGTTACTATAGCTAATAGTTAATTGAGAGTATAGTAGCAACAGCTCCTTGTTTAGCCATGACGGCGAACCAGCCTCGTAGGATATTCTGAATGAACTTACCTATTCTATTAGAGAGAATTCCGAAAAAGAAACTCAACTTAAATCCCCCTTTTTTCTTCTTTTTATAAAAAATATTTTTTGCAGGCCTACCCGATCTGGTTCCAGATGCGTATGAAGTGCAACGGTCCACATATCTTGAAGACAAACAGCTCTACTTTCTCCAGTGTGCCATGGAAGAGAATTGTCTCAGTTCGTCTGCTTACAGGTTGAAAAATTGTTCCCTTTGGGATACAATGTAGAAAAAATATATACGTAGCTTGTTTAAAAAGCTAACTCACTCCTTTCAGAATTCCCTTTTTCCTCAACACTTTATTTTTGAGTTGTAAAATATATGCAGACGAAAATGTGCACAGATATATATTCATATAACTGCAAGATTTTTTTTATACATTCTTCTACTCTGTTGCGTTGTTATTATGTCAACTAGATTTTTATATATGACATGGCGTGTTACATGATAAATTTTAGAGAAACACTATTGCACTGCAAAAAAAACAAGTTAGCACATTTAACTAAAGGATACAGAAAATAGGACAATGTAATATTAATCTAGATTTCTATCTTTCCCTTAAAATGTCAGTAACTGACTTCATTTTCAACTTTGTTTGGTTCATAACTTTTATTATTATCTACTGCCTTATCTCCTCTCATATTTCTCTTTACATTAATTTGCACGTTTTCTTGGAAGCACGTTCATTCTACTCATTATGTACAAAAATACTAGTGTAACGTGTTCTCTTCACGAATTATCACGAGTTTCATGTTGCGTTATGAAAAAAATCATTATTTTATGTGGACTTGACTATCAGCACGACAATTACTATGATGACAGCAACACCCACGCGTTTCCCTTTCCTGTCACTGATGATAGCTTACTTTTCAGTAAGGTCTAGTGATCCATACTGTCATATTGTCTCACTTAAAATGAATAAATAAATAGTGTATCGATTAGAATCGATGTTTTCTATTTGCAAAAGTTTCATTTAAAGTTTATATTTAGTTAGATCATTTCCAACTATCATGTTTTTCTATCTAACTTCAGGAAGGACGAATGATAAAATATGAAACTTTCTCCGGAAATTACATCTCGATGCGGAATCATTGTTTTTATTATGATCATCATCATCAACGTCTTGTAGTTTAATGAACTGTGTCAGTATCAGTATGGAAATATTTATAGTTTATTTTATATTATTGATACAGTTGACTTTTTATAGAAATTCACCAATCGTAATATGTGAACTAAAAGATAGTCCTTTCAAGACCTTACTAGGATTATTGATTCAATTAGTTAGACAGTCGACTAAATTATATAACTATTGAGGTAGGCTAAATACTTATTCGACTATTAAAAAAATTCGACTCAAAATTTTGTTACTGCACTTTCGTTACTGAACAGTATTTTACTTTCGACTAAGAACATTTTTACAATAATAATATTACTTCCAAAAAGATATAATTGATTTTGCATTTTTTACAAGCAGCAAATTAACAGCAGCAGTTCAAATTTTATTAAATATCAGACAGCGGTAGAAGCTGTGTTCCCCATCCTCATCATCCTAATCTTTTCCTGTACTGAGTCTCAGTTTTCCTTATTAATTAATTATTATGTAAATATTTCATGCTCCACTTTATTTGCTATGTTTGTGAATCCTTTGTATACAGGCATCAAAACTCGGAAAGTCATTATGGTTGGCACTTGGAGACAAGGCGGCTTCTCCGGTTTACAGCACGCATTGTGAATAAAGGGAACGCAGATTTTAAACCGGCAATTCCCAAGCACTTATGGCAGTTTCATGCCTGTCACATGTAAGGACACTATACCACTTTTATTAGCTGTATGTGAAAATCTTGTGCTCTTCTATTACAAAAAATCATCATTCAAGAGCTAACACACGACAGACAGAAAGATGTGCATGAGGGGATACAGGATACAATATGTTAAGCTTTTATACTCTTTTCCCTTAAAGCCTCACTGCATTTTATTGCTTTCATTATCATAGTTTCCTTTGATTCCTGTCATGAAGCAATGTCTAATGTTGTGTTTTGTCAAGTGTAAAATATTTTATGCGTTAAATTCACAGCTAATAAGTAATTGACAAGATAATATGGCATATGAGTAATTAATTTTCACGCAACTGTAAATGTATGGAGGCTTGGATAAGAGCGTGCTGCTTTCTATGGCTCTTCAATTCAAAGCTTTTGGAAGGCTCGTTCGATGTACGCCATGCATGAATATCAATTTGTCTGTTTTGTATGCCCCTCTTCGCTTTCTCAAAGGCTTGTTCCTCATTTTCTTTGAATTTAGAAAAGATAACCTCATGCATTAATCAACCATCATTACCGTATGTACTCATGTCTCCTAGTATTCTAAATACACAACTGCATCACGTAATATAATAGAGCTGCAACTTTTTTGTGTGAAGGGAAACTATAATCATAATAAAAGTTGAAAATTTCGTTAAAACTTTTCCATGCAATTCCCAGAAATTGTACAAGGGTAGCACAAGAGAAGAAGGGCACAGTCAGTAAAACTGACTAATAAATCTTGACATATTTTAATGAATGGAAATGAAATAACAGGTTGGTGGGTGGGAAGCGAGAATATAAAGTGATGAAAATTCTTTCTCCTTTCCTATTTGGTGACTAACACGATCTTTTACGAATTTGCATTAATTTTATCACCCTGCCCTGCTTCAACAAATAAAGAATGCATAGATATAAATATAAATATTATGCATATGTGTTTATACTTTGCGAATGGTATGTATGTGTGTTTTAGAATTTGTTCTAGTATTTACATAACGTAGTAGCTGATTCGTTAGCTATGTCTACAAATGTATTCAATAAATAAGGAAAACACTTCAGATGATCACGAAACCATGAAAGCAATTAGGAAATATTGTGAGATTCAATTTACAGTACGAAAGTCAAAAGTGCACAAAGGCTTGTTTAAAAATAAAAACCTTTTTGCAAGAACAGTTTCTACCTTTCTTTGGGAAGAATGTGTTTAGATACTAGGGTTTTTTATCTAACAAACACAGATAGTACAATTGCCTGTTTACACGTTTATTTGTGCTTTGAACGAATCGTTTTCTCGAGAGCTAGCATTTTTCTTACTCCATTTTCAACATCACAATTTTTTGTTCATTCATTTCATTATTCTTATTTTTAAACACGGTTTTCAACAATGCTAAAACTGATTACGTATGAAATCTTGTCATTCGTACTTTCAGGTCTTTCCATACCAGTATGTATTATGTATAGGTTATTGAACTTCAGCAGTGAAAACATTTTGGGGTGTAAAAATTGTAAATAACAAGTGTAAATTGTGTACATGCTTAGTGATCATGCTGAAAATGACATTTATTAATAAAACGTACCAAACTGTTAAAGTAGAAACTCCAACACTGATGAAGTTGTAATCTTTATGAAATTTTTTTCCAGTAAATTCAACATTGAACGTCAGAGATTCAATATTTATCTCTCAAATTATCCCTGATAACTTAATTTATGAAAATCAAAGTTCATAACAATTTTCTAACAATTTAAATTTTTTAATAAATTACGCAGAAAGTTGTCCTAAGGTATTATGTTTGGTTACGAAGAGATTGCAGGTGAAGACAATTTCAAATCAAATTAAATATTTTTTTTAGTTTTTGGCACGACGGACTTGCAGTTAGACGGACGTGATACAGTCCAAACGAGTAAAACTATTAGTTACTTTCTTCGTGTATCAAATAACAATACATCGATATCAGAGCAAAGCTAAAGATATCTTTTTCCCCACCAGTTTGACTTACTTTGTTTTTCCAATTTCCCTATGTTTATGACCAGAAAAGAGAGAAAGATATTTTTTCGTTATGACATGTGTATCGTTATCAATATCAAGAATCGCAGCAAACTATATCAAATTCACAATGCTATACTGCGCCTTATGTGTGTTTGTTTGTTCATAATGTAGACAACAAACAAGCATACTTTTGCTTGTTTCACTTTCACATTCACAGTTCACATATCACTTTCTCTATAATATGCTTTTACAATGCTGGTTGGTGTATGGGTCTTTTTGGTTAATATTCAACATTCGCCATTCATATTATTTATTTCGCAGCAGGCATACAGGAACAGCATCAACCAAGTAAAATTTTGTTTTTGTGAGAAGTTTACGACGACGAGGAGGCTGAGTTTTCCCCAAACAAACAAAAGTTCTCATTTCCCTTTGTGAATGTATGTGTATGAGAGCACCCGTGCCGCTTGCTTATTTCGCTTTTGTTGTATGTTTACCCACCTTCGCAAAACAGCTAAATTATAAGAAATTGAATAATTTTATAGAAAGATGTACTATTATGATATATTGTCTTGGCTTGTAAGCATTTTGTGTCGGTGGGTTTTCACCAGAAGAGGTTCCGTTCTATCATACATATCTCCCAATCTCCGCTCTTCAATATCCTGCATCTTTTGTCGTCGTTGCTGCTGTTTCTACTGCTCTTAATATTATGTCATTTAAGTTTATCATGATAAAGGAGAAGCTGAGATGAGAAGAGATTGCTCAAAACCACAATATGCAAACATCTACATGTTTACTTGTATATTTGTAATACCCGTATAATTTAAATGCTTCTGAACATTGTGTTTTTTTTGTGTTTGGGTTACCCCACTCGACATTCCCTTCATCATCATTTTCCGTCATCCCAATTTTGATTGCTTGGTCGATGCATTTAAAAGGCATTATCACAGCATGGAAGTGTTTGCTATCTTTGATGTTCTCGATCAAAATGGAAGGAAAGTGGCGGAAGGCCATAAGGCATCTTTCTGTTTAGAAGATAATGAGTGCGTTCCGGGAGCGGAGAAAAAATACATTTGTGCAAATTACGGGGACCAAGGGATTGCCATGGGATGTGCGGATATATACCGGTCCAATATTGACTGCCAGTGGATTGATATGACAGATGTTATTCCTGGAGTATACACATTCAAGGTAAAAAAAAACCACATCATTTTCCCGTTTCCCGAGCCTAACGAGATCACGAAAATTATTTTCTCTTATTTTCAATGCAATCAAATAATGTATGTCATTTGCCATTATTGAATTCATTCAAAAAAAATTCTAACTTACCCACTTAGAGATATAGCAAAAGTTTTTGAGTGAAACGCTAAAGCTTTAAAACATTTACGTTTGGTCGTAACCAATTTTTGATAGCTACCCTGTCAAAAGTATGACCTAGATATCACATCTCTAAAAGAAATTACTTTTCTTAGTGTGTAAAATAGTATTTGAAACAGAACGAGTTTCGGACCGTGTGCACTAGCTGTACATATGTGAAAAGATGATCCAAAAGTTGTAGATACATTTTATTGTACAACTTTTACAACTTCACATCTGTGAATCATTGTTAAAAAAGTTAATACTTTTGAGAAAATAAATGGATTGACTCCTGCTCAAATAGAATGAAAAATAAACGAAAAGGATGATGGACAAGAAAGCGAAAAAAAAACTTAGTTCATGTTTTCACTCCAGCAAATCAAATGGATTTTTTAAACGAGTATTGAGAAAAATAAAAAAGAACGTTTCTCATGAAAATTCAATAGAGAAAAAGATGTCAGGGAGAAAATAAGTTGGTGGAAAAGTATAAAAAAGACACAGGGAAAGAATTTCATACAGATTTAGAAATTGAGTACACATATAGACGTGTGTGACATAAAATTCACAATATAATTTTCACCTGACTTGGTTAAAATGCTTGAAGACATCATAAAAAAGTTTAAAAAGAGCAACAAGACTGCATTTATCTTATTGAAAGCCGTTCTTATAACTTATAATAAAATGAATTCATATAAAAAGTATATTCAACATAAGATAATATGAAACATGTTTGAAATGGGTATGATCCAGGGTTGCAGGCGAAAAGAAACACGACTCTGAAGAATAAAATCCTCACATTCCCCCCCCCCAGTTTTAAATTGCATGCAAGCATAACTCTACTCAACCTCTTTAACTTTCTCTCTTTATCCCCCTATCCTATAAAATGGACTACCCACATTACTCTGCATTTCAATCCCAACTAATTCATTTGAACTTCGAAAAATACACAAGTCCCATTTCAACACTCACTAGACCCGTACGTGTGAAGGGAATACATAACACCAACAAAGTAATCATGTCTGTAGTTTGGACTGTTCCCTGTGCAGTGAACAGTTTCCTAACTGAATTGCCATGTCATCATGCAAATAAAATATACTGCTTACTAAAAAATTCTACCAGTGGTGTGGTCTGGTCTTGTGTGTTGTGTTGTGTGAGAGGCTGGTGGAAATACTAAGGATAAGGAATAGAAATTTGCATTAGCCTTCATAATCCGTCGCTATACTCCGCTTTTCGTAGGAGTTGTCATTTTTAAAGTGGGATTGCTGGCCGTTTATGATGATGGGAAAGAACAGAGACAGAGAAAGGAAAATACTAGACCACCACCGAGGTGTTGGGAAAGCGGTTAGGTAGAAGAAGCAATCTCTCTGTGTTATATGCTTTTAGATGTTACAATATGCAGTGGTGTTGAAGTGTTGAGTATGTATGATTATGTGATGGTATGCATAATATTTATATATATAAAATGATGTATTAGTTTATGATGAAATTAATAATAGTTTATGACAGAATTTCCCAGCAGCAGGTATTCGTAGATGTATGTATGTATATGTATTCATAGAAATAACTCTTCAGAATAAATATTATTTGAATTATTCTAACAATTTTAGTTGAAGAGAAAGTCGCTGGAATTTTCCACCATAACAAATACACGAGCTCATCAGGTTTACGGTATATCTCACAATCAGCTCAACAACACAACTTTATGTTAAATTTTACTAGGAAGATTTTCTAAAGCAAACTTTCAGTTTATACATTTCAAGTGTCGTGTCCAAAATCTCTACAATCTATTGGGCATGCTGGGTCTTTGTAGGTTGTAGGTTATAATGTATATAAATATTCGCGTGAGTAGCACACGATTTGAAGTTTTTCTTTTAGGACTTGGGAAAGTAAATGAGAAAAAAAGTGTCATTAAAGCGGGAACTAAAGTGGAAATCGCACATTGCACACACAACAGAAACAAGGCGACAGGGACTAGTTGTCGCTTTTGGGACATAAAAAAGTAGAGAATTTCCGTTGCTCTCTGTCTGTAAAACTGATGTTGTCTTTTTGTCTCTTTTGTAGATCTCAGTTAACTCGGAGATGAAAGTGGCTGAATCGGACTTCTCCAACAATGCTGTCGTTTGCACACTTCATTATAATGAAGCATTTGCCGTCATTTCTAATTGTAGCTTGACTCAACCATGAAAACAAGATTTCACCTGAAATAAAAAATGTATTTCTTCGTTTCCCTATTTTATGTAAACCGTTTTCCAGAGAGAGGTGGCTCAACGTGTGGCTACCTTTACTTTTTATTATTATGAAATCTTCTTGTGGATTGTACAGGACCACTTTTTTTTAACATAATGTGAAAATTCAACTTTACTTGTTCGTTTTGTAAATTATTATGGTGGGAACCAGGTCGTATGACACAACCACACAAATTGTTGTTGTTGATGGTGATGTGTTACAACAACAAAATATACATTGGTAGTAAAAGGTACGGTGGCGTATGTTGTTTTGTTTAACAAGAATCCCTTTTGGCTAATGGATTTTTTTCTTATTTATTCTCAACTTATATTCTTGTAAGTATTTTCAATATTTTTTAATTTTTATTGTAAAACAGGAAAAAAGACATTCTCTTAAATTAGTAGTTAGTTTAGTAAAACAAGTTTTTTAATAACATCTGCTCACATTGATCTTTTTAAGCTTTATGTGTGTGCATGGAATGGTATAAATATATTTAGTCGTAGGAGTGTAGGGATACTTGTAGATGTACTTTTCTCGTAACAGTCGACAAGATGAGGACACAAAGCTTTTTGGAGAGTTTGGGATTTGATGATAGCGATGGTGGTAAAAGTAAAGTAAGTGGAGTAGTGAGTGAAGCTGTGTAACTCTCTCTCTCTCTCTCTTCCCCCCTCTCTCTCTAGAGTAAAGTAGGAGATTAAATTATAGAAATTAGGCGGAACATGAAAAAGAGAAATTTTTTACTTGAGTGGATGGTCGTCGAAAGAGAAAGTCTGTCTCTTTTGCAAAGCAACATGCAAAAAAAAATTCTCCTTTCACACCCAACCACTCTAGACAAAACTCTCTTTCTCTTTTATGTGTAGTAGTAGTAGTCGTAGATAGATGTTTTTTTTTATACATTCATATTTTTACCAGTTTACTGTGATAATGTGGTATTCGCAACCGCTTTAAGTTGCGCAATAAACAATAACGTATTTTTCATTTCATAATATGTAGTATGTGTCTACGTCGTGAATGTATTCGCCGGCGTTGAGGAGAATGCAGGCTGTTCCCATACTTACATTTTTGTTTACTAATTGAATATTACTTTTAAATGGGACGGTGGTAGAAAGTACGGTGCTGGTATGGTGGTATATGGTAGTATGTTGGTTTAAGACAAGGCAAATACATTTGCTGCACTCTTAAAACTTTCTGTCAGAGAAAATCCGTTTTCCTTCTAATGCATTTTTCAAGTAGATTTTCTTTTGAAGTGGATATCTGTCTTTTGCAAACAAACAGTTTAAGTTCTTCATCTCCAAATCTTCTTAGTTTCTCTTTGCTAATGTCTGACACATTAAACTTTCGTAAAGGAAAAAGGGGTATTGTGAACTCAAAGGTTACTCTTAAAAATAACATCAGCAATTTAGAATTATTTGTCAAAAGAAGTAAATTTAACAGTGTAAAATTAGAAGAGAAACTGTAAAATGTATCTATATGCATAAAAATTAAATCTTGTTTGTCTTGCCTTTTGAAATTTTCTCTTGAAGCTAAATTTGCGAATTGAATAATAAAGAGATTTTCTAGAATAACAATCGATTGAGAATGACATATATGTATATTTACAATAATAATGCATGTTCCATGTTTTGAGGCTACATTGTAACATAAAAGAGATCATTCTAGTGCTCGTTTTTCATATTACATCCATCCATATATGCCCACACACTCCACTCTACTCTACAACATCTGCTTTGAATGGTTGTTAGACAATACTATTTTCTTTGGAAGACATATGGTTGTGACAACCAAACCAAGTTGGAATGTGTAGGGAAAAATCACATCTTATTTTCTAGGAACAACTACACTGCTTTCATTTTTTCAACATGTTCAATGTTTTTTTTGTGGGACACAGTGTGCGAAGAGCCAGCACGAAAACGACACTTATTGCTTTTATGTTTTTACTTATGGATATGTTAATGTTTCTCTTTGCGACCATTCCCGTTTTTATTCCTTTTCATGCAAGAGATGTAATGAGATCTTATGGGAATTCAAAGGCTAAAAGGGAGATACCAATTGAAGCCATGTAAAAATACACACATAAACGCATATCTCATTTTTTCTACGCTTATAATTGTGATATAAGTGTACAAAAAATTGTTTTGAATTGGGGATTTTTCATTTTACATCATTTATTTTCTAGACAGAATTCTTGCGGTATTAAACCATAATGTCTGATGGTAATCAAAATCGTTAACATTTCATTGTAACACTATGACACCACACGGTATTGTAGTTTTCTCATTCACACAATGAAGGGCATTTTATGTCCTTTTTAATTTCAATTTTTAGCATCATTTTAATGGAATATAAAAATTATATGATAGTATATGGGTTGCTAAAAAAACTACGGAGAAGCCTGCAAAGAAAAGGATTCAGTGGTTCCTTTTTGAATCACTGTTGGACAAAATGGTATAGCTTCAATCCGTCGCCAAACTCCAAATTACATTGTGCTAGTTTATTACATGCATTAGTATTTATTTGGGTATTAATGTTTTCATAGGTTTCACGGCTGTACAATAAAATAAAGTGAAAAAAAGAAAAGCTTGAATAAAAAATTGTATTTTTCCTTTGTTGATGATAATGATCAGGTTTTATTTCTGTTTTCCGGCACCATATAAAACGCCATTAAATGCCATGTCTCCTTCCTATGTTCATACAATATTACTCTTAAAAGGAGAACTGGCAATAATATTAATACTAAAATGGACTGTAAATTCTAGGACTGACTAAAATAACGTTTTATCCGTCAAAGTTGTGCATTTGAAAATTGAAATAATTTTCATTTGGAACGTACTCATGTAACCCAACCGTAATGGAATAACTTTATATACCAACTAATTCATCAATATGCTAAACAGACAATTAAATAAACTATTTTCCCACGCAACAAAGCGAATTTAAAGCATAACATTTTAATTATAATTAAAATTTTAATCGATTTACAGGTCAGAATAATTCAGTAGACTTGCAAAAGAATAACCCCGCCCTACCAACATGCATTAAAAAATTTAAAATAACTATCCTAAGTCAATGAGTATCCAAATGCTGCTGATAGAAATGTTAAATACGGATGAGAGATTTGACTTTATATTTTTACAATTCGTAAATTCATTAAACTTTTCCGCAAAGATAAATTGATAGTGGTATTGTACATTGTACAAAATCCATTTAAGACTATACCCACTTGACATGCATACCAAAGCTTGAAGCCTTTTAGAATGGAACGAAACAGGTGCCAAATCCAAACCAAAAAACCACATATCCGCTCGTCCTTGCATATTGTGGCCAAGTTAGAGGTTACACTAGATAGACATACAGACATACAGGATACTCACATCAACTTCCTTTTTTTGTCATTTTCATGCTTTTGGACAGTTAAAAGTATCCCTGTTGCCATTATTTACAGTTCGCGTTTGCTAACCAACTATCTAAAGTTACTTTTTTTCTTGCATTTATGTTGTATATGTACATAATATCTCCGGGGCCTCCTCCGAGTATATAGAAGCCCATAAGCCATCATCACCACCACCGGAAACAATACAAGACGGATACGGCCCAACAACTTTTACTTTATGCGTTTTCCCTCATCAGATATTACATAAAGGAGAAAATTTTCAAACTAAAAAGATCTCTTTTCTGTACAAGTAAAAAATATTCTGTCCTTATTTCCGACACTAAGCTACAATTAATGATTTTTTTCTCTTAACTTCTTTCTATTCGCTCCACTCGCTTCTTCCCACATTCACCAGGTTTTTTCCCCCTTGTCTACTAACTTACTCGCGACTTCTAAAATCCAAAGAATTCAGTATCTTTTCCGCCTTGTTGTTGTCAAGGATATTATTTCTTCAAAAGGATCAACAGACGAATGAAACGCACACAAAAAAAGATCCACATTCACACACTCACTTACTTTCTCTCGCTTTTAGTTTCCAGACGAGTTTGTAGAACACAAGAATACCCATTGATGTAACTACAAACATACCAAACATGGAAGCATTGTTTACTTCTGGAAATAATGTGAAAAGAAAAAAACGAGAACTTATTTGCCACTGCCTTTTATCTGAAAAGTTAAAACTACACAAATACACACACACACACATCCTTTGTACAGTGCACACGCTTTACCCTGTTTGCTTTGATCTTCTTTCTTGTAACGTTCAACTCAATGATTTTTTCTTTCGTAGTGTCTTCTTTACTTATGTAATTCCCTTTCTTTATTCATCCAAAGAAAACCATGTCGTGTTTTTTTTTCTGTGTACAACTTTTTCTCTTTTGTGTATACGCGTGAGAATATTTGTTCGTTCAAAATCATCATTTCACTTAACGTGTTCTCTACTTTTAAGGGTTACTTTTTCTTTATGCTTTTTAAAGGTTGACGGGCACTCTTGGAAACTAGTTATTGGAAGTAAATGTTTGATTTAGAGTGAGTAGAAATAGTAGGTAAGTTCAACCCTCATTGTCTCTTATTATGTTGCTTTGAAAGATAGTTGAGTCAGGCATTGAGTGAGATAAAGAAAATAATGGGGTCTAAGCTAATGATCTCCTTGAGAAAAAGTTTGGGTCAGATACTCTTTTACTTAAGTCACAGGAAGAAACAAATAAACGCAATAATCATAGTAAAAAAAGAAGAAGATAAAGAAAGAGAAGCTTTGTAAAGTTGAAAAGGGGAGCTGAAAATTCCGCGGCAGTTGAAGGCTAAAAGGGAGATGTAGAGCGTTGCCTTGGTAAGATAGATTTTGGCATTTTCCAAGCAAACAAGAAAAAAGAAAGTAGGGAAAAGTGATAGCAACCAGCAGCAGTAGTAGAAGAGATGGTGATGCTATATGCACACAACGTACATCCGAATTGCGTCTGTTCCATTATGTATGAAATATGAACTTTCACAGAGTATGCAGAGAAGAGTGTATGTATATTGTGTATATGGCTATATGAGTGTTTTTTTCTTTCGTATCAACATCATCCAGTTATGAAAAATAAGTAAAGCATTTCTCTTATGATTTCCATGACAAATAGAAAAATAAAAGTGGGACTATGCACAGCATGACATAAAGTCAATATTTTCGCTGAATTATTAGTATTGTTGGTTTTCTTTCATATTTATTATTCAAATGTTTATATTTTTACGGTAACTGGAATACAAGTAAATAACAGTCGGTGTCATTTAATAATAATTATATAATAGAAATAGTCTGAAACAATAATGATAATAACTATAGTAATAAGAACACGACTAAATATAATGACACTCTAAATGTTTATATATTCTCATTTATTTTAGATGTATACATAATGATGCTTAGAAATATTTTATATTTATATTTACACTTGTGGTTTATTATTGATGCTTTATATTTATTCCGATTTTCATGAATAAAAATCATATTGTGCATTTTTCTCTGCAAAATGTTTTGTTTTAAGTTGTTAATATCTGTAACATTACTATAACATATAAGTTTTTCCCGAAACAATTTTTTGTCAGATATATTAATTAGCATGTTAGGTAATATAATTTTACAATTAGTTAGGTGGACAGCATGACTGTAAACGCGAAAATACGTTATCTTACAATTGTACAACGTATACCTAATTCATTACACATATAGATCCTTTATGCAAGTTTTAAAATTAAAAACAACGACTTAAACTTATTTAAAATTAGTTAATATTTTTATATCTTGTATATCCGTAAAATCAATAAACATCACAAGATTTAAATATCTTTTTAATGATAAAAGATATTGATAATTTGTAACACAGACAATAGCGAAAAAGAACACAGAATTAAAAATCTCAAAAAACTAAACATTGGTTGTCGGGCTAGTGTGGCCGGAGGGTAACAATACAACCCCAGTTTTTCCGGACGCGAGGCATAAAATTTATCTAAATATTTAACATACATAAAAATGAAAAGGAACTCATATATAATTCATAATATACAAATCGCGTAAACAAAATTAAATAATATGTATTTATGTATCAATCATTTTAAACATTATAAACACAAAAAGAATAAAAAGTTATCAATATTTTATCCATCAACTCTTCGATGAAATATATGGCATCATAAAACAATTAAAGTATAAATTCACGTATGGATTGATAGTATCGCTTGCAGTGCTAAAACATTAGCTACACAACTTACAGTTCGTAAATTCAATTGTCAATTATGTATCGTACATATTCTGCCTCATGGCATTTTTTAAAAACCTAAACCCTATTTATTTATGTTATGGTTTGTTGCTTGTACTTTTCAACGTTAGTTCTATTTTAGTTAACTTTTTTTTAGCTTCTTTCTTAATATTTACGCAGTTGTTCATAGCAACTGCACTATTAGATGACACAAAACTTTGATATTTGTAAACTAGTGCGCATATTAAACCATAAAAATGCTGGGATGCAACCAAATCTCTACTTAAATAAGAATATATGTATTATTTAACTTTCATTTTCATAACAACGACATGTAATAGAAATATTTTATGCACTAATGATATTTTAGGTGATTTTTTTCTGACTGTCATGTATGTATTTATGCTGTATCAATTAGTCAGTTAAGCATTTGTCACACAATATCTGTGTAACTGTTGATTACGCACTTGTTTTTCCTGTACTTATCACAATTTCAAATGTACTAGTTTAATCCTACAACATTTCATACAAACAGCAAAAGCACTCTGACTTACAGGAAATTCAATTGGAGTAATAGTATGTATTTGTAACTTGAACCCGGCTATCCCTTGTCTTGTCAGGGGTGCCAAATGACAACGACGCCTAACCCTCAACAAACCTATGCTGCTACTTGTCCTCATTTTTATGCATTTCTAACTAAAAAATAGCATGCTATGAGATGACTTTGTTTTGTGCATCAAGTACTTTTATAAATACCTCCTATAGTTTGATTAGGTTGTTTATTGTTAGACACACTCATATTAAAAGCTCATAAGCTTTTATTAAAATATGCTACATTATTCTTGCAAAATGTATTCATAAAGAAGTTTTATTTCAAGTTGATTCTGAATAATAGTATTTCCTACATGCTTTATTGGGTTGGATGTGGATTCATTCTGGCTTTTTTTGTTAACAGCTAAACAACAATTCACGTACAAACTTTTTAGAATTATTATTTGTCTAGCTTTCCTATTCACTATAGCTGTTTTTTGTAATTGTTATTTTATGTTTGGTGTATGTTTCTCTTTTTGGATTTTAATAGCGAAAGATTAATCATAAACTGATTTTTTAAATTAATAAAATCAAGAAATAATTGAAAAAGTATGGGCTATCTATTTGTGTGGATACATGAGCGATCAAACATACATATAGCAACCATGTAGCCATTTGCTTAGTAGTAGTGGCTATATGTGTATGTGCATTTAATTTTGAAAATTGTTGGGTTTATAAACTGAAAATGCACAATTTCTTACTTTCACTTCCTCTTTTCGTTTGACTTGGTAATATGAAACATTAAAATGAGCCATTTTCCGCCGTAATGTCCTACTTTTCTATTCAAAGGTCAACCCTCTCATTACTGTAGCGATGGCGGAAAAGAATATTAATGAAAATTGCAATGCCAAGCCAGATGGTTGCGGATATAATTAGTCCCGAAACGACAGATTTTTCAACATTAGTTTTTTGGTGTGGTTTGATGGAGGGAAAAAATGCTTTGCTTGCTATTATTTTGATCATCATCATCTCTAGAACCACGACCGCAATCCTCATGTCTCCTCGGACCCTTTCCATTGAACTAAAGTAGAAGTAGAAGCAAAACTATAAGAGTAAGAGGATAAGAATGAGAGCGTGATGATGATGATGATCATTATGAAGGATAGAAATAGTGTGACGAAAGGCGTGATTCAAGTGGAAAGAGGTAATAACGCCATGAAAAAAGACAAGGACCAAAAAAATATATGACAGTGAACACACATTCATAAGTACATATGTAAGCATGTACATATCTTTCTTTGTGTTTCTGCAGGGTCGCTCTCTCATGTTGGCGTTGTTGCAATAACACTAGTAATGAGTGACTTTCTGGCTTCTTCTGGCTTGAGCTTGTTGGAAGAGACAAGAAAGAGCAGTGGCGTGTAAAAAAGTTTTTTTTTTACTTTTAGCCTTCTGCTAAAAAGTGACAATGAATGTGGTGATATATAGTGGAAATGCTGATAAAGTGTATTTTTATACAGAAGCACTTCTGCTATATATTCCTTGTTTCCTCTCTCCCCCGCCTCGTTTTTTTGTTTGGTAACTCTGGCATGTGAATGGAATGGAAGAACCGGATTCTTCTTCTTGCTCGTTACCGAGAGAATCTCTAAATCATAATAACTTTTTAGTACAAGCAAAGAGTAAACGAGAGAGAGAGAGAGACGCACACGGAGAGAAAATCATATCATTGGAAGAGAAAATGAGAGAAAGTGAAAGTTGAAAAGTGGCTGTATGTGTAATACGCAATTGTTTGTGTATGTCTCTCCTCTTGTCTATGTCATGGTCTATGGAGAAAGCAAAACTGTAAGAGAATCAAGGAACAAATGAGAACAGCTTTAATTACGAAAAATCTTTGAGCTTCGTTGGTTACGACTTTCGTTATGCAAGTAAGCAAGTTAAAGCAGCAGGACAACAAGTTTTCTTCACGCAAAAACTCACACATTATACATTTCATCACACCAAAACCATAATGTATAAGTTTGTTATCTTGTAATGTGAATATAATAATAAACTTTTTACCACATCTCATGGAGGTTTTTGGGATGCATCTAAAAAATAATGTAATAAAACTGCCATATCGTTAGTTATTCAGTACAAGTAGTACAACCATAATATGAGTGAAGTAATCCTAATTTGGTTTTTTTCAAGAATCCTAAATTATTCAGCGTCACAAAAAAATTGTGTACGGTTGAAAACTGTTTGGAACATCTTTTTAGCTACCTTAGGTTTTTTTTGAAAGATTTCATTTAAAATATCCTGAATAATTGAATTTTGGTAATAATTTTGTTACAAATGGAGTCTATGCATTTACATGTACTTTCGAGTTCAGATTTTCTCCTAATTTTTTCTCAGGTTTTTTTCTTCAAATGAAAGATAAGATCACAGAGAAGAAAGCCAACAACACACACAATAAGTATTCACATTGACATCATTAATTTTTTTATAATATCGTTACACTTGATATATGTAAGTAATTTACCTTAATTCCTTAAACAACTTTACATTTTTACGTGTACTCATTTCGTTGAACTTTTCGACATGCCAGTATTTTGAATTAATACAATGAAGTATATTTTTAAGTGTTTTCTTGATCTTATAGTTCATTTAATTTTATGAGAACCTCATGATTGTACTAAATGTAAGTATATTATGCATTAATCTTCAGTGACATTTTATGCCTCCAAAAGTCATTAAGTATGCTGTAAATTTTTTATATTATCTTTAAATGGAATATGACATGTTGATAACTACTCAGAGAGGCTACTCCTTAATAATATTATTTTCTTCTTTCAAAATTGTTGTATACCTTTACTTCTGTATCTATTTTTTTGAAGATTTCCCGTAATCTATCTGTAATACGCCTATATTCTAGATCCTAGGTATTCATTAAGTGTGTGCTTACTTTACACATTAGGTTTACTTTTACTTTACAAAAATCTTGACCCTGAACAGCAAGTCATACAACAGTCTCCAATGTAGTACGTTTTTTTCTTCTTTAAATAAAAGATGTTTTTAAACAAACCTATCTGCATCAAGTGATAATTAGTACCTAATGAACCAAAATTCTAATGATATAATTCTTGGAAATTGATAAATCACAACAATTCATACATGAGTGGGTTTAAGTATACAATAATTTTTCTGACATGTGAAATGGTTACGAATGGCAAGCCCCTCAAACTTCTGAAACGATAGTTTTACATACTAATTTACGCACTTTTGTGAAAACGAAACGCAAATTATCATAGTACAGCAAATTAGAGATAGTGAAAAAATGTCGAGTTGTTTTATAAATATGCTAGTTTTGCTTACTTTTTGTCGTAAGTTATGTGTGCACAGCATCATACTAAATGTAATAACATGTATTATATGGCATATATAAGTATAGTAAGCAGCATGTTTATACATAATATACGGTTTGTTTCCTTTAATTTTAAAGTCCTTCCTTTTTGGTTTCAAGTCGTCTAGACAAAAAAGTCAGTGGGTAATTGAGTATTAGCACATTTTTTTGTTGTGTGAGGTTTCATTGTATTCGTACGTAGAACTTTTGCAAAGTGTTAAAAATTTTGTATATTTTTTTCGTACTCTTTTACCACATGAATCTGCTTTTGTGTGCACTGTTCATTTATATAGTCTATGGACATTAATTTAGACAATTAAGAAGTTACATGTTTATGACAACTATTTGAACACATCAATGTACACCATTTTAAAAACAATATATGTATTTTTCTGTGGCTATTGTTTAAAAAAATCATTATGGAATGATTAACTCTCATATAGTATCATATCTTTAATTTTAACTGTTATGCTTTCATACTCAAACATCGTTTCTTGTTTTGCCTGACAAATGAAAGTTCCACAAAATTCGACTCTTTTTTTAGGTTTAGGAAATTAAGTAGATAGGTATGCATGTTGTGAAGGATTCTCTCTGTCTACTTAGCTCGGAATGACTATTACTTTCACCGGAAACATACTACTACTACAATGTATAGAGTGAAAGCAACATAGGCAGAAGTGAAAGTTGATCCAACATAGTTACCTGAATATTTGTTGTGGTTTAGCGTGTATATGTGGTTGCTGCTAGGTTGGCGTAGATGTTTTACCCCAGAAGACATGACGCATAGGTAAATCTTGCTTTAGTAATGATGATAGCGCGTGGTTGCTGTTGTTGATATTGAAGTTCATAAAATTCCATTCCAATGTATGTACGTACTATGGTAGTGGTGGTGGATGGTGAAGCAAAGATGCCAACAGGTACAAATTCATTTCTTTCAATGGTGATTGGTGATCATGGTAAAGTAGGCAGTAGCAATGTAAATGCATAGGTAGTAAAGTAATAGTACAAATAATAAATGACAATGGCGATGATGATGGTGCGTATAATAATGTAGAAATTAAAAGTGTAGATCCAACAACGCGAGTTAACATGTAACAAAAAAATCTTAGACTCGTTATTACGATAGTTCTATGGTTATGTATAAATGAACTAGTAAAAGCAGTCAACAAAAGTAAAAATAATAACAACAATGATAATAATACGATAAGCAACGAATGTAAATACATTTTTTCACGCACTAATATGACCACTTGTCTTTTGCAAAATATATTTTCTCATGAAGTAAGTAGAATCAGCTCTCACGATGATTTGAAGCGCCCGAATCAACTTTCTTCTATTAATAAGAACAGGAAAAAGAAAAAACACGTGTGTTTAAGTTTCTTACACTTCTAACACCAACACATCTAAATAAAATAAATAAATAAATAAAAATGAATATATAACACCGTGTTAACCATTTACGCATTGTAACCGTAAAAAGCACAAAATACTACAAAGAGCTTTTCGTTTGTGTGTAAAAATTTCCCTTTACCTTCGTTTTCCGACGAAATGGAAAGCATCCAGATTTTGGTGGCGGTGGAGGACAGTCAATAAGGAGATCTGGACTAGGTGTGTTATTTGGTCCAAAAACATTTAATTCACGGAAACAGTTTGTCTCTATCATCTGTAAGGCAACAAGGAATATATATGTATAAATTCCCATTTTATCCCAACATATACTTTAGGCTTAAAGCACGATGTAGTTTTTCGCAAAAAAATGTAATGAAATTCAGAAGATCGCACATAACCTCAATTTCAAACTGTTTCCTTTTTATATTTTAATTTAATGTGATAGAAAAGCGATAATATCTCTGACAGCATGTCATTTATGTTATTTCTTTTTAAGCTCGTGATATACTTTTTTTGTTGGAATATGTTTTTTACATGAATATAAAAATGCAGGCACATTGTCTGGTCTGTCAGAGGAAATTTCAAAGACAAATAAAGCAACGAAATCAGAAAAATTGTTTTACCTCGGTTTGCCATGGTATAGAGACAGAAGCAGTGTTAAACTTAGCGTAAAATGAATCGTCTGAAGCGTCCAAGTTTACTCCTTTCACGGTAGAAAATTGCTCGATATCTAGCACATCCTTAGCATATACAGCATGCGGCTAAAACAAGGAAAATCGATTTTCAGCATTTTTTTGAGCATTTGCCATTTTTTATTCTTCTTTTTTCAGCTCCATGCCGGGAAAACACTTTTATTTCTATTCTTCTTTTTATTTTTTTTGTCTACACGAAACTTACATCAGGAACGAAAGGAGGATCAACCAATCCAGCTTCAACCCGTTTCCAATTGAGCGAGGTGAAAAACTGATGTTGTTTAACTTCAGCAGCACCGCTACGTCCAGAATTGCAACCAAGTCGCTCTTTTGGATGCTTTTTCAGAAGCTGCATATCACATAAACACCAAATAGCACAAAAACATATTAAGCATTGAGCATTACAATTTTCTGGCAAACTTTTCTCCAATAAAAAGTGGCACGAGGAAAAGAAAGAAAAAAAAAGAAAAGGGGGAAGAAAGTCTACAAAAATCAGTATAAAGTAAGTAAAACGTACAGCTTGACAAAGATGCCTTGCTTCATCATAGAACCGTGATGAATATCGCTCAGCATCTTCCTTCACTCTCCGATCCACTTCTTCTCTTTTCACTTTTTCTTTTCTCGCTCTGAACGGTGCAGATCCCTCGATCATTTCATAAACTAGACAACCAAACCCAAACCAATCCGGGCTAAATGTATACCTTTCGTTGTCTATCACTTCAGGAGCTATAAAGACAAGAATCAAAAAAGAAAAACCCTTTTTAGTACTTTTTACAAAGATCCCATTCAGATAAATAGGAATATGTAAAGAGAAAAGAAAGCTAGCAAGAAAAAAACGCTTTTCTTTCTATATTTGCTTTGTCATCTGGAAAAAAAATATCAAAACGATTTCGCAGACCTAAGAATTTTTTTTGCCGACCTACTGTACTAAGCAATGTTCTAAGCCATTATATTTTGCTTACCCATGTATCCAACTGTTCCAACTCGACCCCGTACAGTCTCTCCCTCAGGGATTTCAATCGCAAGTCCTAAATCTGAGATTCTTACATGTCCATGATCATCGAGTAAAATATTTTCTGGTTTACAGTCACGATAAACTATACCAAGTTGGTGCAAGTGGTCGAGACCACAGAGAACCTATAACAAGTAACCAAGTTTATAGTTCATATAATCATTTTTAAAACGTCTCCAACATCATCATCATCAACATTGTCGTTAACAACATCGTAATGTTACAGTGTTACAAAAGAACAAGTTAATACATAAAATATAAAGATTTGTTTGGTTTGTAGAAAAATGTCAATATTTACAGAAAAATAGCATTAAAAAAAGAGAATCTCTGAGAAAAAAATGTTTTTTTCTAACCTCAGCCGCATAAAATCTAGCACGTTCAATTTCAAATCCGGGCTCACTCCCCATGTTGTAGATGTGAAACTTGAGGTCGCCACCGTTCATAAGTGTTAGCACTAAACAAAGGGAGTCCTTCGTTTCATATGCATACGCCAGGGAGACGACAAACCTTGAATTGATCTTTTGGAGAATCTGCTTTTCAGTGAGCACCATCGCCTCGCCCCGTCGTTTTTTTATGCGTTTCTTTTCCAACTTTTTACAAGCATACATTTTCCCTGTTGCACGTACTTGACAAGCACACACTTCCCCAAATCCACCTTTCCCAAGTACACGATACATACGAAAAGTTTTTTGAGTAACTGGCGTACTATATATCAAGGGAAAGGGATAAAATAAAAAGATGTAATGAATGGACTCTCTTTGCATCATTCTTTTGAAGCCGTAAATTTTTTAGCTCTTCTACGTGCACTAAATATTTCCTACTATTAACTTGATTGAAAGCAGATCAACAAACCTCTCCAACCATTTCCACTGTAGATACCGATGAAAGTACATGGACTGTTCAAAAGAGCGGAAGGGCCCATCTGCTAAATAGTCTTTCACCTGTCTGGTACACTCTGTAAACTGAGTTTTACTTCCCATGCACTGCTCACATCTTTCTATAATGTCTAGATCTGTCACTTTCACCGATTGGGCGCCCTGTTTAACATTAACATACATAAAATATTGAACACTCGTCATAGCCTAGAAAAAATATCATGCAATCAAAATATTTCTTTTTTCATGTTGCTTACGTTTTGCGACAAGAAGGTCTGAAAAATGAACTGGGCCAGCTCCACCCGCCGCTCATCCATTTCAATCTCATATTTTTCCTGAAATCAACCATTCGGTTAGTAAAAAAATAAAATATGTCTGTCGGTATGTTCACCAGTATTATCGCGTATCAATTCAATTCTACAACCAGACGCCTTTTCACAAGTGTTGAATGAATTATATCACCGTGCCATCTGATTAACCACTGGTCGTTGCATTCCTTTTTGTTAATACGTAATGTATCAAGGCATGATTTTATTCCAGATGCAGTTTAAATGTAAAATTAACAACATGTAGAGAGAGATACGTAATACGTAAAAAATTGGCCAGGAGCAGAATGACGACGGTTTTTTTAGCAAAGAACCTCAACGGCTAACTGATAAACAGCATGAACCACTGGCGTGAGTTTAGTGTACTGCATGTCGTAATGAGGCTTAGGCCATTCCCAATTTTTGATTAAGCTGAAACAGAAAAGAGTAACTTACCACGTGATCGAGAAAGCTATTACAGATCCGGTAGTAAGGGTTGCTTGCTTCACAGAATTGCCGAAAGAGAAGCCTACCTATGGGTTGATTATCAACCACATAGTTGTACTGTACATCTGTGAAAAGATCAAAAATCAAAAATACAAAATAAATCATATCCAAAAGTTCAAAGAAATCTATTTAATCAGAAAAAGGGTTAAAGGACTTGTTACAGTCATCAAACGCTACAAAGTATATGACGTATTGAATCACATTTCTTTCAGACAAATGTAGCAGTTATTAGATTTTGTGTGATATGAAAAACTGAACTCATAAGAACGCCAAGTCAATCGTGAACTTGTAGGACAGGAGAGTGGCACATAAAAGTCTACCGAAAAAGGAGTTGCTTTACTTTCACACGTACGGGAATAACAACCAGTCTTGCCAGCCGACATAAACTTTTATCATTCTAAAAGTGGACATGATATCTCTATTTACACAAAATGCCCCTCTTATCTAAATACTAGCAAATTAGCATGCACGCTCACGCGTGCACTTCGAAAGGGGTTCACTTGTTTCGAAATCGAATTAAAAAATCCAAGCTAACACAGTTAAATGTTCCAAGCTAATCCAGTAAAATGTTCCAAGCTAACCCTGTATAATGTTCCAAGCTAACCCAGTAAAATCTTCCAAGCTAACCCTGTAAAATGTTCCAAGCTAACCCAGTAAAATGTTCCTAGCGAACCCTGTAAAATCTTCCAAGCTAACCCTGTAAAATCTTCCAAGCTAACCCTGTAAAATCTTCCAAGCTAACCCTGTATAATCTTCCAAGCTAACCCTGTAAAAAGTTCCAAGCTAACCCTGTATAATGTTCCAAGCTAACCGTGTAAAATGTTCCAAGCTAACCGTGTAAAATGTTCCAAGCTAACCGTGTAAAATGTACCAAGCTATCCCTGCAAAATCTTCCAAGCTAACCCTGTAAAATGTTCCAAGCTAACCCTGTAAAATCTTCCAAGCTAACCCTGTAAAATGTTCCAAGCTAACCCTGTAAAATGTTCCAAGCTAACCCTGTAAAATCTTCCAAGCTAACCCAGTAAAATCTTCCAAGCTAACCCAGTAGAATGTTCCAAGCTAACCCAGTAAAATGTTCAAAGCTAAGCAAGTAAAATGTTCAAGTTAACCCAGTTATAATAATTATTAAATATTATAAGATAAGTTTTGAAGCTAATACAGTTAATTTTTTCAAGCTTTTCTGGTTTGGGTTTCAAGCTTATTCAGTTAATTTTTAAAGCTTATCCATTCAATGTTTTAAGCATATCCAGTTAGGGTTTTCAAGCTTATCCTGTTGATGTTTTAAGCATGAAATATTTCTACCAATTTCAGATGCAAAAAAAGTTTTTCAATTTTGGAAACCAATTTTGGCAACTTCGATTTTTTTCAAAAATCTGAGTCTAACATACCTTAAAGAGTTGTCAGATGTAATCTACGATAGTTAAGATACTAAAACCAATTTCCGATGCAAAAATATTTTTTCAATTTCGGAAACCAATTTCGGCAACTTCAATTTTTTTCAAAAATCTGAGTCTAACATACCTAAAAGAGTTGTCAGATGTAATCTACGATAGTTATGATATTAAAACCAATTTCAG
>JAQFXM010001114.1:0-36134 GCA_034693345.1 Entomobrya multifasciata | reverse complement strand
TTGCAACCATTTGCAACTTTAAACTTATAATGTGCATCTTTGGAACCATTATTTTTGCATCTTATGCCTGCCCCTGAACATCATACTCCTCTGTTTTGCTAGTCTATGTACAACTCTCAGCAACGTAGCAGTTCATGAAATCCTGGTAAGTTTGCTCACTCAAGGCCATCGCCACCACCTATGCACCAACCTAACTGCACCAACCAACTTTGTTAAAACAACATTTATTTAGTAATTAACTATGCTGTGCAGATAACGACAGGCAATCCAACAACTTTTCATAGAAAACAAATACAAAATATATACGTTAGTGCAAGAAAACGCGGTATTTTTTTTTCATATTTTTCCTGACTTGTTACTTTTTGGTACATTGGATTCCTTCCAATACATGGAGCAAAAAGCTACAAAACAAAATAGAAAGGATGTATGGGAAAGTGTACACTAGTTGAAAAAACTATTCGTTTTTTATTACAACTAAAGCAGTAAAGCTTGCTAGCAGAAAAAGTAAAAGAAACTCTGTAATAATTATCTTTCTACCACAGATTGGCTACGTTATTACGTAGCTTTTCCACCAAAAATAGAAAAAGGATTTCAAAGCAAAACTAGTCACTCCATCTAAAGCTCTAATGTTACTCGTTCTTTGAAATAGATACGTGGACAAGTAAAGCGAAACCTATGATGACGATGATCTTGATGATGCTTTATATTAGAGTAAATGGGAAAGAAAAAGAAATTAAAGAACAGTTTCTCTTCTTTTCTCATATACCTACTCTATCTACACCTACAATGGTTTGACAATAGTCTAGACAGGGGACAGTCTATTTTCCTCTTATCCAAGTGTCTATAAAAAACAAGCAATTTCTACCAGAAACGACGAATGCTCCTATATTCCTGCTTATCAACACTGCTGGTCTCTTGTCTCTTATGAATTTATGTACAGACTTTGTTAACAGAGCAAAAGCACGGAACACAAGCAAGAAAAAGCAATAATCGTCACTTCTCGTTCTTCTATCTGAACTCTCACTTTCCCTATTTCTTATTATATTTCTCCCTTCTTGCGTTTCATTGTTCGCTTCTTGAATAGGCAAAGAGCTCTCACAACAAGTACCAACGTTTGTTGTATTTTCGTTTTTCCTACCTTTTCAACTCTACTATTAGGGATAACGCTGAAGTTTCTAAAGTTATATTGAACAGTGTTCAAACTCCAGCCCGGATGAGAAAGAAAAAGTCTGGTGAAACCCCAAAATGGAAACCAAAATATATTTTCCCTCTTTATTACCATCTTCCTTCAATTTTTATCTGTAAAATCCAAAGTCCACAAAAAGTTTCAAGTTATTAGCCAATTTACTATAATATACAATGTGACTACACCTGCTTCATCCTGAAAATAATGAAAACACTTATCCCAAATTTTCATTTCTTGAAATAAATCGTTGCTCTTCTGTAGTACCAAGTTAAAAATAAAAAATTACAAGGAGATTTTGCTCTTGAGTAGGTTTTCATTTTGAGGGTCATTTCGCAAAAGAAGATGCGACAACATACCCGTTAAAGTTGTTCCTAAGAAAAGTACAACAGAACAAAAATAATCATAAGAGAAACCTCGTGCTTGTGTTGTGTACACAAAAAAGCAAGCTCATCTTCAAATCACATCAACATCCTACGCTTCCAAGTCCCAAAGTCCAACATCGTTATACTCTCATAGTCACTCACTACTTTTACTCGTAACAACAACAGCTTGTATGAGAGAGTTTTTCTTCTTCTGGTTATATGCCATGTCCTTCTTTGCAAATGTACCATGCATAGCAGTATTTAGGTAGCTTTGCTGTTATTTCCCTGTTCAAGGCTCTTTCCACAACTTGCTTTTGCATGAGAAACAAAGACGGTGGTAGAGAAGCGTAGAGCAAAAAAAAGTTTGTGATTTCATTCCATTCCATCTCGCCTTCCAGCTGCCAGTACAGTTTGTGTGTTGTAGCTGTGTGCAGAGAAAGAAAAAGACGCTGCTGCTCCTCTGACGAGGTACACATTTTGTATAGGATCCTATTTTCCCCGTTTTACTGGTGAATCCACATTGTCGTAAACTGAGACTTGTGTTTCTTCAGTACTCAAATAACTATATACATATATATGCATACACGCATATTATGCACATTTCCTAAACACTTACAACCAAGTAACAAAACAAGTTAAGTGAATTTCAAAGAAAAGAAAAAATACTTATACGGTTTATATATTTGTTTACTTATGTTACCACCATTCTTGGCTTGTGAATGAGCTAGCCATTTGATTAAATTGAATTACATTTTTTCTTCGTCCTGCTTAAAATAAAAAAAGGATAAGGAAATAAAATTGACTTTGGATATATTTTTTGTCTGCCTTTGGGCTTTCTGTACTTTCACTTTTCATTGGATTTCATTGTCCAATTTTCTTGATTCCTTTTAGACAGGCAAGGTATAGCCGTGTGGTATATCTGCTAAATCTTTTCCCTCGTAAAAGCAGTTTTTGTGCTTGTTCGATTAGTGCATATAAATTAAATATTGAAAAGCAAACCAAGATTGTAGAAAAATATTCATCGGAAAACATTCTGCGACTGTATACATTTATATAAAAAGTGAGTGACCTAGAAAGGGCAACATTTTCAATACAAATAAAACGAAATCACTTTCTCTCTCTGTTTTTCATTGTGGTATGGTGGTGCGTGTTTCTCCAAGTACACGTTCGAACAAACACTGTTTTTCAGCCATTTTCGTCGATACGTCAATAAAAAGTACCACTTTCTGGGAGTGTGTTACCACTGTCATATGAAAAAGTAAACACGTAAATTTTTGGACACGTACATTCCATGTTTTTTGTGTTGTACGCAATTTTCTTCTTTTAAAGAAAGTTTTCCTCGTTCCAGTTTAAATAATTCAAGTGTATATACATATACATCAAACTATCCACCAAATCTACATTTCAATTCAGTCGGATGGGCCTGAGTCGTTCGAATATTCATCGGATCCGAAATAGGTGCAGCAGCAGGAGGAACAGGGTTAAGAAAGATTTGTTCATGAATAGTAGCATCACATTATCTACAGAAGAAGGAAACAGAAAACTGAAAAGTGTTTGTGGCGAAGTTGGAACGTGAACAGTAAAAACGTATGCACTTTTTTCCACGCTACGCACTTTAATGATAGGGAAAGTATAAAAAAGGTATGGGTGCATGTATGTATGTTTATGTATATTTAAACGAAGAGAACCTTATCCATAACTATAACTGTTCCTATTTCCATTTTCCATCTCCTTTCAAAACTGCCAAAAAATCCAAACAAATAATCAGCATGTCGTGTTTTATTTATTTATTTTGAGCCCGTATACATACAGATATTCATGTTGCCTCCTCCTTTAGATAAGTATGCGTAAGAGATGGGTGGGTGGGTGGTTTGGTTTGGATTTTAGCATGAACATCATATATGGCTATATGGATAAAAACCAATACTGTTTAACTTGTATATAAAATATTTACATATACTAAAAAAGAATCCTCGTGGCTAGGCTCCTTCCGTGTCTTCTCCAAAGAGAGCAATTTAGGTTTACCATAAATCATCATCATCGATAATGTAAAGAATGCACGTTCCACGTTTCTCTTTGTATTTTTTTATTTTGTTATTGTATGGTATCCTCCTCTCACACACATCATATTTAATATTCAATTTTCCTTGTTGTATTGGTGTGTTGTTGAGGTGTAGTCTCTCATGTTTGTTGGTTGGTTAGCTATTTTTTGTTTGATTATTTTTTCAAGCGTAATATCATGCCTGCTGACCAAACAGAAGAAAGGCGCATTTTTTTCATTGAATGAATAACACATTCTCGTAATTCGTAGATACCAGTTAAATTGGTTGAATAGATTGGATAACAAACAGAATGCAAAAAAGTAGAATTGCGACAGAGCTGGAACAACTTCCAGTTGGTTAGGGTAAGCAGCAGGCGGGCCATAATTAAAAATTCACGCTATTTTCATCATCAACCGCACAATTGGAGGCGCCGTCATGTCAATTCCAGTTGATTACGAACTGATTTAAGGCATTTTAGCAGTATACACTATACACACGTATCAAATGGTATAAGCTAGAAGGGGTTAAATATATGGTATTCTATTAAAACATTTTGCATAAATATGTTGATTTAGGCGATAACTTATCGTAGCAGGCGAATAAATATTTCCTTTGCAGTTCACAGGCAGCATCATAAAGGTCAAGACTAAGACTGTAATAAGAGGTTTTTTATAATGATGAATATAATGATTAATGAATAGTACCAATATAATTTCAAGTGAATTTGTAAAGCTTTGATGTTTTGCGCACCACGAAAAAGCTGTCATGTGATTAGAACATGTTGCATTTCTGATGACGTGATCATAGAACTCCGAATTTGAACCCGAGTTCATCATTTATATCGAAAGAATGAATACACTTGTATCATCAAACAGATTCATCTAGACAACAGGGAGGGCCAATGTCCAACAATCAAAAGCTTTATATGACCATACATACTTTTGTCAAGATTCTATAAAAGCTTATATGCATGACATGACTGTCATGATCATTTGAATATGCTTTGTTGTGGGGTTAGCACTAGCACACAAATTAGGCACTTTACTTTACTTACGCTACTTGTCATTTACCAATTATGACCATTGCCGTAAATTTCGTGGTCAGCAATGTGTTGTATTTTAAATTTCGTCATCACAAAATCATGTTTTTATTATGACTTTGTAGTCCAGGAAAAAATTACGGAGAAGGACAAGTAGACTGTTCGTTTAAACATCAAAGCAAGTTTATTTTTTCATTTCCCAAAAATCCGTAGCCTTGAGCAAAAATTACTATTTATCGACAAACATGTTATGCTTCACAATTACACATTGCATTGCTCATGAATACAGTACAAGTATAGCATCCCTTTCATCTTTTCATAACCATTTTCATTTCAACGAATTCCCCGACTCTACATCAAATCAACGTGTGCATCACCCTTTGTTGTATTATTTGTCATCATCGTCATCACTGTTTGTTCCAGTTAACATGCTAGAGGCCTCTTATGTTTCCAATAATGAAATGATAAAAACCAATCCTCAATTCACCATCCTTTCAACTAATGCCTTTTTATTATCATCACTTCCATCCATAATACAAATAAATCTTTATATTTATAAATGTGTTTACTTAAGAGTCACACTCATCATCATCAACTTTTATTATTATTTTTTTTCTTGTTTGTTTATGCTGGCCAACCCACAGGGACAACAAAAAGGAACTTGCACTCCTGTTCTCTGAAACAATCAACATCGCACCGTGAAGCTGTACTAGTGGCAGCAGCGATAGAAGAGGGCAGAGGCTTTTTCCGACTTGCTTCCAGGCATGTGATATACTCAAATAATACTAGCACGAGCTTTATGTGGATTCAGAGCGGATTTCCTCAATTAGCTCGTCACCCTCTCTCCGGTTTCGATTGGACTTGAAAGCAGTCACATTGCTTTATATGAAAGCAGTTTCTCCCTTTTGTCCATGTGTCTCTCTATACTGAGCACAAAAGCAAAGTGAGCAGTAAGCATTTATGCGCATATTAGGATTAACAACCACGAGGGATTGATTCTCCACCACCAACTATTACTTCTGCTGCAACAACAGTACAAAAAACGAAAGGAGTAATCTAGTAACCAGCTAGAGTGGTGTAGTGACCGACCACTACAATATCAAAATATATAACAGGTTAATAATAATATAGATGAACTGTCAAGTGTGTGTGTCCAGTTTTGTTGTAGGTGGTAAGGGTATATAACAACAACAAGTTATTGTGTTTTCGTACAAGCTTTTCTGTATTTTTTGGTGTGGGTCGTGTCGCGGTATATATACAAGCCCATGAGTTGATAAACAACAGAAAGGGAGAGCGACGGACATACGAACGAGAAGTGAAGAACGATCGAATTAATTCTCTTTGGAGCTAGCTCTCCACTCACTATTAAAAACAGTGAACATTTTGGTATTAATATTTACTCTGGTAGTGGACGAGCCACTAGAAACACGGTCAAAAAGTTATATAGCAGTGTGAGTGTGCAAGGGAGCTATATAAAAAGGAGTGAATGTGTGTGCAAACGTGAAAACAAGTTGGGTCAAAAGACAAAAAGTAAATGTACTTATGCATTAATAAAAATGTACATTTCCATATAGATGGACAGTTACGAACAATCTAGAGAAAAAGGAACGGTGGTGGAAGAGAAGTGAGTTTAGAGTTTTCTCTGAGGATATATGCAGAATAGTTTATTTGCTCCGCAGAGTTGACAGCTTCGTTGGGTGGCAGACGTGAGGGATTGTACGTTACGTTTCGTTCGAATGTATGTTGCAGGTCACTGTGATCTTTGCAAAAGATTCGTTTGATCTCTTCCAGCTTTGATGAGAGTTTCGCAAAACTGCGTTGTTGTGTTATATAGAGTCTTGTCTATATGAAGTGGGGTTTAGTGTGAGCACCACCAGCGCAAAAAAATATAAAGTGGAACAGTGACAGCAGCATGTGTTGTTGAGGGTTAAAAAATCTGCTGAACCATCTCATCAACTTATTTGACATATGTCTAATGTGTTCTTGTTCTGCGATTTTTTACATGATGTGATGTGGCTGCTGTTGTAAAAATATTTTTGAAGGGTGATCAAAACAAAAGAATATTTTTGTGTGTGTGCGTGCTACTGTGTGTGTCATCGTCATTTAAATGAACATCATGCGATAGTAATATTTTTTGGGTTTGTGTTCCTTGTGGAAATTTTTATGACTCTGTGAGTTTATGATCACCAATTTCCAAGCTTCTGCTGTCAAAAAAGAAAGTGGTTCGTCAGTCAACGTCAGCAAATAATAAATGTACACATAATAATATATCCACAATTAAGTGGCGAGCATATCATCATTAATAAAAGATCATCTCTGGGGTAAATTGCTTGCTCTTTCGACTTTTAACAAGTCAAGTGCGTAACAATTAAAGTTGTATATCTTTCAACCTTTATATATATTAGAAATAGAGGCTCATCAGTATTTTATACGTAGATAAACATTGTATACCTACTTTACTACTCAGCTTCCAAAGATTAAGTTCAATAATACCTAATTATTTAGAAAAAATCTAGTTCAAGAGTCAAGGCCAATAAAGTGTTCGTGTTTCTGGTAGCTATTTATCAACGTAATCTGCTGAATTGTCATTAATTAATCGTCAAGCGCTATAAAAATTATAAATAATTCGTCAACATACAAAAATCATGCGTAGTAAAATTCTTAAAGCATACGCAAGTTACAAATGCTACGGAGTGTAGATTAATATTCAACCAAAAATACTACTTAAATCGTCATCGTCTATTCAAAGGATTTGAAGGATATCCTTTCAAAATGAGGTTCACCGCAATGGATTTCATATACAAACTGGGAGCACTCCTTATCTGCTCCTTAGGTAAATTACAACTTAAATATTTAATTTTTCTATGATAAAATCTATAATAAATTTTTGCATGTACATTTAAGCGTTTTTGCAGGTTTTCTCTTTCTTTCTTGTCAATAGAAAGTATCAAAAAAAGCAATTATCGGATTTCAATTTCCAAATATACAATTTTTACATGAGCTTATTGTACCAAATATACGTTTAAACGTACCCATTATCGATAAATTCTATTTTTGTTCTTGAAAACCTTCTTTCTCTCTTGGTCTCCGTACTATACTGAGTTAGAATTATACATGAACTGCAGACGAGCAAACATAGTACATGTTCACCAAACCTTTTCTTTAATATTCCATTGAACAGTTCAATACATGTACTTGTTCGCTCCATTTATCCTAAACTCAAAATTCACTGTTTCCTCTAAAATAGCCAATTTTCTATTACCCGCTTTACTACAACTTTCACTTTACTCGACATGCATTATTAACTGGCTTTTCTTTCTTCACTACCACAACTACAACTACTGTACAGAAGGAAACTAAAATTTCGCTTTTCCAATGATGCCAGTGATGATTCGTACGAAACATAGGTCTATTAATTCATATTTTCTTGTAACATTTTCCACATTTCCTGACAACAAGGGACTTTGACAAATTCATCAATTCCAAAAAATTGCATGACCCATTATTATTGTGAAAATACTACGTTCTTGCCTTTCAAAATATTGCCCATACAAGGGTGTGTTTCCGTGAAAAAATACTGTCATCAAGGCAGACTTTCTGTTTTCACCATGAGAAAATAATATTTATTATAGATTTCTGTGTGCATCAACTACATATCACATGGTCTCTCGTTATATATGGTTACCTTTTGATTAGACCTGTTATTAATTTGAAAGGACAAAACATGTTTCGGTCTTTTATCACCACTCTTTAGTAAACTACCTAGTAATTATTATTGCGATCATCAACGCTAGCCAAGTCAAGTCACATTTTATATGCAAGGCGATATTTTCCCCTTCCAGCTTTCTTTTTTCTCTTATACATATATATTATCTTCCTAGGCATTTTTGTTTCCTCTGAAAGTAATTACTAACTCACTTGATCTAAGACTACAAACTACCAAGTTACATTACCTGTGTAACAGTAATATGCGCAAAGTGCAATACCATATATTACCGTGAATATTCAACTTGCTCTTTTTAGTGTTCGCGTGGGAGTTGATTTTCCAAAGCTGAGCAAAGAAAATTGCGTTTCTCAATTAAATTACGGCACACTCTCTCCACTTACTACAGCCTTCCCTCCCACCTAGCAACTTTCGAAGACCACATTCTTTTTTGTTTATTTCCTTTCTTACTTGGAGAGAGGCGACGACGACACGACGAGAAGTAAAAGGGAAAGATTGCAAGACGCGATATTACATTTCCGTAGCAAGTTTATCATCAGTTCGAATAGAAGATGGAACAAAGAGAAAAGACTCTTGACAAATGCGACATTCTATGATCTTTGCTTCTTCGCGAGTACAACTATTGCTAAGTGAATATGGAAAGGAAATAGCATTGTGCTCATGCTCAACATGGTACAAATGACTACTCATTGGATGTAGTAAAATATATAGTCTTTATCAATGTACTTTTCATGTTTTTATTGTTATAAGCATGCACATTTATGGGATAAACGTTTACAATGCTTTGCTCACAAACATCACATCACACCGGTGGTAGGCCCTCCATTTCACCTCTATTACTTATCTAAATGAATGACTACCAGTGTTGGTGTGTGTATGACTTGACATAAACATGGAAAATTGCATGATGATAATCGTATGATATGATGTGTTGTGAGGGAAAGTGTGTACTGCGTTGTATAAATGATGTAAGTGCTTTGTTCCTTTTTTATTGTGTATATGAGCACAAAGCGTATATTCATTCATATTTGTTAGAAAAATATATATGATACAAGTCTATTCGGCGGTAAAAGTGGAGCGAGTGAGTTAAATGGAAACAGTTATTATGCATGCGATGTTGGTATTCATATGCAGAAATTCCAATTGAGATTGAAGCTGTATTCTACCTAAGTTAGATTGTTAGCTGGTAAAATATTTGTGGAATGCCGAATGGTACTACGATATTACGATAACTAGCCTTATACAATCAGTGTATAAAGGAGCAAATTATAATAAAAACGCAAAAATTCAGAGATGGCTACTAGGAAAGATTCATTATTATCGCATGACCCATGTAAATAGACATATTACGTACATAAACAGAAAGGAGTCTGCTTTTATCAAGCAATAATGAAATTGTTTATGCGATAATCTGTGCATTTTAACATTACTAAAAATGTTAATAACTTGGAGGATTGTGTGATAATAATGATAATTACTCACGTACAAATCACTTTGTACATTGTTTTTACTTACATAACTTTGTATACTCCCACGCACGCGTTAGCAGTCAAAAAGTTTTCATGTCGTCGCTGTGCCGTCGCCTCTCCGTAGGATATGTGGCTATTGCAAAATATTATGACATTGCCCATTGCACTCTCATGCATGCAATTATTCTTGACAATTCCTGGAATTCTCTCCTTTTGTTTTATCTTAATGAAATTTTCGTGTGAAACTAATCTAAGCACAGGAAGACCTTTGTTACTGTTTCTGTGTTGTCCTGCATCAACACACTTATTTGATCAACTGCTGCGAGAGAGGGCTATGCGACGGTGCCACCAAGAGTGTTTCTGCATATTGTGATTGCAATATCGATCCATGTTTCATTTCATACACTACAACCACGTGAAGCCTTCCTAAAATTCATACATATTTATTTCAGTAAAAAAAACACGAACAAAATATGTAAAAAATATGAAAGTACACCTCCTTTCATTATTATTTTTTGCTGTTTCATTGTTCAGGGTTAAATTAAAATCATGTTTCGCCTACTTACATATTTGCAACAAACTGTAAAATGCAGTAGGCAGCTGGGAACTTCCGTTTCTTTTGTTACACTGCCACTCTTTAGGTTTGTCTTACTGCAATGCTGTGAGAGAGACTCACATCAGGAGTCAGAACGAATATAATTTTCTGCTGAACTCATGCTGGAATATGAACTGGTTTTTTATTTCTGTACCTCCTGGTGCCTCACCTGTGAATGTTCCATGTGCATTTTATCCTTTTAAATTCGCCATCATGATGTTAAAAAACTAGGTGCATGTATTATGAATGCTCACGGTACATAGTACAGTTTGCACACACACATGCATGCATGTTACTTACTATTTACTATGTTATGTGTTCTTATCGCTAAGCTTGATCGTTACCTGACCAATCTCACCCACTTCCTGCATGTAATCCTTCCAAAAGTCTTTATAAGTTTGCAAAAAAAAAACCTTGCGTTTCGCATTAGCTTTGAATGAATTTAAATATTTATCTGCATTACCTGTATTTATATTCTATAGCTGCTTACAAACGGATTTGTCTTTCTCCAGAATATTTGCAAAATCCTTTGGTAGAGGAAATGTATGAAACACTAAACCAACCGGTGGTTTAGGTACCAAGCAAAATAATAAGTCTTTTGAAGGATAAAAATATCGCTTTAAATCCATTCTCTCTTTTCCTCTTTTTTACTTTATGTGGATGGTTTTTAAAAGGTTCTGTGGTTGTTTCGTGCTTTCTAGTTTTCGTGTTGTTTTGGTGGCGTACGCCTACGCGTGTGTGTGTCCATCTAATGCATTGCTGTGCTGTTACCACACACCGCATCGCCAAGTACCTACTAAAAAGTCGCTTTTTGTCTCCTTTTTCTTTATTGTAAGCCAGGAGAGCAGTGGAACAGTTATGTTTTTAAACGATATGGCTGCTATATGAATGTAACTGAAATGGGATATTTTCCCGGTGGAAATGGTTTTATTGCTTGGCTCCTGCTCTGGTTAAGTTTAAATATTGTACATACATTTAACATAAAATACCTCCCTATTTGAAATATATGAATATATACATTACCACTTTTTTGGCTCCAGTTATATAAAAGTTAACTATATACAGTTCACTGCTTTACACTCTCGCATCTTACTTTTATTAATATGTTTACTTTAAGCTAGATTTGCTCTTATTAAAACCAGTTAAGCCCTCACGGTTTGGGCTTACACTATAGGCCATTTAGTTGAGATCTTATTTGCACTGCAAAATCCCTTTCCGGATTGACCATCATGCTGCTACTTAAGCACGTTCGACTTTGTACCCTGCTCCCCTGTTAGCATGATTTTGATGTTGATTATGTGCTGGTGCTCTTTGTGCTATATAAAGTATGGCATGTAATGTATGTATGTTACGTGATGAAAAAGCTTTTTATTATTGTTTATGAACGTGTTGTTGCCAAAATTGTAATTGCAGTTATGTAGTTCTTACAACGTTTTAATGGGCAGCGGGATCGTTGGAAAGGGAAAACAATGGGAAAGTATGAAAGTTTTCCTTGTCATTGCCAGCTAACGACGTTCAGTTGGCCTCGAAAAATAATGGCACTGCGAGAACGTGTGGCATAATTTCAAACACATGGAGAAGAATCGAGAAATAATATGCAAAGCAAATGTGATATTTGAAATTCTAAAATTTCACACATGTTATAGCTGAAGGCATATATTGAGTATTGACTGGCAGATCCCGTGGAGAAATTTTACTTATTACGTGGAGAAATTCTTGTGAAGGCGGTGTACACTGTGCTTGCTCTAAATTGTGTGTGCATCTTTTCCATACATACTTGCTAGAGGTTCATGATGCAAGAGCAACCATTCTGATGAGAGTCTAGCCAGGGACGGACCGAGACCTGAAGATTTGTACTTTCACGATTTTACTTTCCTGTCTGCTGATTCCATACCCTTCAATTTCATTCTCATGTTTATACATCTTACGTCATTACCTCCAAAAATACCTACTGAAAGGAAGCATACACATGTATTTAATTTTTAAAGGGCAAACGAGGTTATCTTGGGCTTGCCAACGTGGCTTACGTCACATTAAAAAGTTTTTTACATAAAAATAAATTGCATAAAAGTAACAGCAGAAAAAAGCAAAGCGAAGGTAAAAAAATCTATGATAAAATGTAAAGCTTATAATTTACCACGAAACATGACCACACGGCTAAAACCAATAAACTGAGGGCGCGTGTCAGTGAAGCTATTTAATATGTGGGGTGTGCTTCTCTCTCTCCATTAAAATCCGTCGTTTTAGTATCCACACAAAAACCGCAAAATAGGCACCCATGATAAAATATAACATAAACGATGGTATGTTCAAATATATAGTCTTTATGATGTCCATAATACATGTATACATATGTAAGTAGCATATGCAAACGTAAATACGTTTAAATGGTGACTTTTTTACAACCACAAGAACACCCATTTTTATATATCATACCGCCTATTTTTCAAGAGATTTTTTTTGTTCGTCCTCTCTCGCAACTTGACCACGAAAATACTTGTAAAGGCTACACTTTATCCTGCTGTGTAGACATTACTTGGCCATTTAGGTACGCTGTATAAATATTATAAACCAGATGAGATTATGTGACCGATAAAAAGCATTCACTAGTTTGGATTCAAAGTACCGAGACCGAAATAACTTTTGCGTGTCTCTGGGGAAAGCTTAGTGGATAAAAAATATGTACAAGACCACCAACAAAAATATATATCTTTTTCTTCAGAACGTGAAATGTAAAACTTTGTCGATGGTAAGGCAATAGTGAAAATAGAAAGCAAAGAGAGAAAGTTTTGCAGAAAGCGAAATGGGAAGTGAAAACCAAGAGTCTCTGTCAGACCAGATATTCGAAAAGACAACCGGATACAATTGGAGCACCTACCGAGATATATGAATGGAGACTGTAAGAGAGATGAGTATAATAGGAAAGTACACAGTTAACAAGGAGTATTTAAACCAGTGGAACTCCTTTTTCCGCCAGAGAAGCTGGAGGGAAAAAACGTTCAACGCACTTCTCCTCATGCCATGTTCTTTTCTTGTACTATTCATATTTTTATTTTTTTTGGTTAGTTCGGTTCCCTTTTCATTACTATGCATCACACAACACATTCCAGAAACAGCAAAAAAACGGGAACTAAACTCTTTTTTGCTACATATAACCAAGCAGTCAAGTATGCATTTTATGTATTTCCTCTTATTCTTCGTCTGCTGCTGCTGTTTTTTCATTATTTTCTGTCTTGTGTCTTGGGACTTCTTTACTTATTTCTGTGGGAAAACGAAAAATAGATTTGGGTTCTTCCTTTTCAATGCGTATGTATATCTTAGCCATATAGACCATTGTTCTGTTTTCTCTGTCTTCTGTCTTGCAACTTTTCCAAAAGGCAGCAGAGCAAGAAGGGAAAGAAAAAAACGAAAGAAAGAAATGAAAGGAGGCAGCTAACCATCCATACTCAAATAATACTCACTACAACGGCAACGCCACATTTATTGTGTTTTTGCTAATGTTCATGCCACAATACAAGAACAACAAACAAACACTTTTTAACGAACGAACGCCAAAACTATAAAGATAAATTTTCAATATATGTTTGGGCAGAGGGAAGTATACTATTATAATATGCAAGTGGAAAGTAGTGTTTTATCTACAGCATTATATGGTCATGGCATGTAGTATTCTTAATATATATGGTCTGTTTTCATCATAGTGGCTGTTTAGTGGTTTCTTTTTAATGTGTTTTATGTCAGGGGGAAAGGGCGACGACAGGACAGGAGAAATGCACATAATAATAGTGTGGACTAACTTGTGGTTTGGTTTAGCTGCTTTTGGTTGGTTTTACAGTTTGTTTTTCTTTCTAAAGAACTTACAGAGAGAGAAAGAGAGAGTCAAAGAAATAAAATGGAAATCGACTAAACTATAAAAACCCTTCTTTTTAAATTATCCTTTTGCTTTTGCTACTGTTCCCTTATTCATTGCCTCACCACCTGAGTGATGATGACTGCGGGTGAGAGAAAAAAAAAGAAATGGAAAATAAATGCCATGATGGTGAAATAAAAAAAGAGGGTGAATGAGCTACACGATGAGAAAACCATCAGCAGGTTGAAAAGTTGAAAACTGACGGGTGGCGGTGGTAGGGAGTTGTATATTTAACAATACCAACTAAATGAAGTCCACAACGTTTTATAGCTTCATGACGTCTTGTTATGGTTTTGTAGTTGGTGTTAGCGCAAAAACTACATTTTGTATTCATGATGTATTGTACGAATGTCTACGTCACTCAACACTACAAAAAGATGAGAGAAAAAGATTAAAAGAAATGGAGAAAATAGGAGGGAAAAGGCAAAGAAAAATAAAGTAAAACGAGTGCGAACTTATTTTCTCTTTCAAGTTGATTTACATGTATTATTACTACATTAAAGAATCTACACAAGTCAACTGCATTAATAATACGCATATTAGCCTATGTCTATCTTGAGTTGTCATCAGCCATAACACTATACCTATTGCAAAGAGAAAAGAGTAGCGAACTCCTTTCACTCTTTTAAGTTCTCTTTCCTGTTGTTGGTCTCTTTTTTTCTGAATTGGCTCTTGGCCATTGGTTGAACACTGAATATGTATATTTGCGACTTTAGTAGAAAAAAGTTGTTCAAACTTATCATTTGCTTGGCCAGGAAGAGGAAACTCGGAAATAGAAAGCTCATGAGAAGTGCTATTTGTGTTTGCACTGATATTCTCTTTTCTCTTCAGGAAACAACATTGCTACAAAAGCATATATTTGTGTACTGTGCAATCGACAATCACTATGCAAAATTGTTTAATCTCTTTGAGCTCATGGTGGAATGAACGATGTACTTGCGTAAATAAATAGGTTCATATTAAACTACAATTCTTTCTAATGCAATTCTCCTATTTACCTGGAAAAGTTTAAGAGAAAAGCAAAAGTGAATATATAAACTTTATCTGTAGATGAATACAGTATAATGAACCATTTCAACTGTCTTGGGTAAACAAAGCCTAATGTTTTCTCGTTTCCTTTACTATTTTCCTACCCCTTTTTTCGTTGAATATTCACTTTACTCGACTCAAGGTGCGTTTTAACTTTTATCATTGTGTCGTTTTCAATTCTGTTTTACATACGAGAGCTATTCTCCCTGACTATCATGTAATATCATTTTTGTGTGTACAGTGTGTGCACAAAGTACACTTTTATCTTCTTTACTATTGCGTTTATGCTACTAAGCAAATAAGCCAGTTTGAATCAAAATATCTTTGGCTGTTCTGCTTTATAAACTTGTAAAATTCCAGACTCACAAACTCCAAAAGCTACGCCACGTTAGCTACGCAACATTCTTTCTACCTATGTCTACGTGCATAAAATATGGTCCGTTTTGATAGGTTGACCATGCATGCATACCGTCATGACAGGAAGATTGGCGAAATGGATATGGGAATTCCTCTGAAAGCTTCTCTCTCTTTCTATTCTCCTTGTTATCGTTGTCGTCGTCGTCTCGTCGGTGTGTATAAGGTAGAAAAGGGATCTGCACGACTGCCAAAACAAACGTGTTCAATATCAAGCAAAGCAAAAAAGCAGCATATGGGAATGTGAATATCATACAACACAACTTGTAGTCAAGCTGTGTGTAGTGTGTACTTCTTTCACTTATTTTCTACTGATTGTGAGAAAGATTTTTTGGCAAAATACTATATGGAAAAAAGGATTGGTATGCATATGTACTTGGGAATAGTGGTAATGACCGTAGAACGAAGCCAGGGACTGTTGATGTTGCTTTCTTTCATATATTGCTTGAGGGAAAAAGTGCTTTTGCTTGCTTCCACATTTGGTATTCCCAAAAGTATCTTCACATTAGATCACAAAATACCTTTTTTCTCTAGCTCTCCTCTTCATCCATTCCTACCTTAAGGCCATTTCATTTTTTTCCTTTTTTGTCAAGTCAAAAGACAAGTTGATCGGGAAAAGTACTTGAAACTCTTTCAGAAAAAAAGTTTTAGAAATCCAGTTGGCAGTTGGGTTTATCTACAAGACTATAAATATATTGTACAGAATGAACGAACATGACATAAAAATAACTGCATAGAAAAGCACAATCATGTTCGTGATTACGATCATTGTCTCAAAGTCCACCCACACACTTGCCATGCCTTGCCATAGCATATACATATTACATATAATATTAGGTGAACTTTCTTTTATTGCCACTTTAGCGTATGTGAAGGTCACGCCACCATCACATATTTTCTCTCATTTTCTTCTTCTTCTCATGTCTCTGACGTGCATTCACTGATGTCTCCTTTTACGATCCCTGTAAGGTCTCTCTTCAGTCTTCAACTTTCGTGCTGATTCAGGAGAAAATATCATCTGCACGCGGGCGGGATTAAGTACAACTCAGAACCAGAAGCTAAATATGCTGGTGAAGTTAAAACAAAAAAAGAGAACAACTCGAAAGATTTTTTTTCTTCAAACTTTTCCTAATTCCATCGGGAGAAAAAGATGGATATTATGCGGCAATGATGCAGACTTTAGTGTATTCTGTTTCTGAAAACGAACCAATTCAAAAATGTACAAAATAGTAAATATATACTTTTTAACTCCTTTTACAGTTTATTTTCATAGTTTTTCATATCTTCATCATCCATATCCTCTGCTTAATACTTGCTTTCTATTAGAAACCAGTTTAAACCCCACGTTTTTTTCCTTCTCCTTACACGTCACTTGTAAATCTTGATGGGGAAAGTTGCAAGAAGAAAAAATGAAAGAAAGGAAAAGTTTAGCTACTAAATAGAATAGCTAGGATTTAGCTTAACGTTTTGAAAAAGTGTTCCTTCCTCCAATATTTGCTGTTTGTTTGTCTGTGTAGTGGCGTTAAGCCGTTGTTGTTATGTCGGTCCTGACAAGAAACTTGGGCGAAAGAATGTCTACATAACTTGCCTAAGATTGTAGCATTTGGGTAAAAAAAACTGGTGCCAGTCTGATGTTTACAACAGGAACACAACGGGGATCTAAGGAAGAGGAAGGAATACAAACAAAACGCACGTTTTCTCCCTTTTCAAGTTTATTTGACGAGCAAGGTGGATAGATAGCCAAGCCAGCTTAAGTGCATCATCATCCAGTATACTTTAAATATAGCGTAGGAGTATCAAGTAGGAAAATGTTTCTAAAAAAAGATCATCATTCACATTGAATATATGCTTTCATGAAAACCTTTTTTCCCGTATATCCATCGCTATGCATAATCTATTTGAAAAGTTGTATATCAAGCAATATATTAACGAGTGTGAGTGCGCATTATTGTGCATTCATATTATTTTCTCTACTTATTCACTACTCTGAACAAAGTCACTATTTTAGACGAGATCATTCATCTCCTCCTTTACGTTTTTACTTGGTTTTTCCCATGCACATACAAAAAACTTGGTGAGTATATGCATGTTCTTTTTAACAAGAAAGATGAAACCCATCCATAACAAGTTTTTAGACAGTAAAAAGTGAGTGGATGAATCGTTTACCATTTCAGTTCCGTTTTGTTTGTGTACTACTAACTGTCTTTCGTCTTGTCTACCTCCTCCTCCAGCCAAGAGGCAGGCAGAAAAGCCTTTTCAAAAAAAGAAACGTGAGTTTGAATGGGGAAATAACCCAAAAAGGTCGTCTCTTCAAGGATGATGACGATGATTTTGATGATGGCACTTCCTACTTTTTAGGAATACTTATTCTGCTTGTTCTCCTAGAAAATGAATGAATTTTACTATATGGCTAAGCAAAGAGAAAGAAGTGAGCCAAAACATGGTGAATGTTTTTCAGATGTAATATGTGTAAAAGCAAACAAAAATATAATACACGTATATGGATTCACTAGTTCGACGAAATTGTTGGGCATATGAATTGGATGGATGAGTCCCAGGGTCATGATATATTGTTCAGAAAACTAAGTGCGGGGTTCATTAGAAGCGATCAGCCAGAGCACCACCGGAATCAGCATGATCCTTCATCATGTTTTGTATATATACAGATTTTCTGTGTCTTCATCTTCTTCCTGTTTTCGTGCTTCCAGTCAAGCTATAAAAACGATGAGAATGCATGTGAGTAGCCTTGCTGGCGTTTTATGTTCGATTTTAGTGTGATATATATGCATCAGGATCATTATAGTGTTGTTTGTGCTCACTGTTGTTCATGAGTACATCATTTTTTCTATTAGTAGCAAAGCAAAGAATAATGTATTACAACAGCCTTATAGAATTACCCGGTATTAGCCAAACCATGTAATATTTATACTTGTATGTATGCATGAATGACTGCATGCATGCACGCTCACAATTTTCTTTTCTCCTTCAACTCAAGCCTCCCAAACTCCCTTGAAATGTGTATGAAACATGCTATTTGTAACACGAGAAAATGTTTTTGTCACGCAATCTTCTTCTCGTCGACCAAAGTAATAATATTCTATTGAACAACTAACAACATAGAATTTTTTTCGTGTAAAGCAATATGCAGCGTTTGTGTAAGGCCTCTTCTCTTTCTCTATTTTCCCCGACAATTTTTTCTCGCTTTTTTTGACGTCTTCCGCATTTATATAGGCATATAGATAGGTATGCATGCATGCCAAGTTGTATATCATCGTACACGAACTCAATACTTAACTTACTTGTGAATTCAGTAATAGTAATAAATAAAGCATTGCTTCCGTTTGTGTGTTTCTATCAACATCCTCGTCATTACACCATCAAGAATCTAAAATGGTTAGTTTATGCGTTCATCTGCACCCTGCTGGGATAAGCAGAAGAAATATGATGGAAGCAATGTTTCATAAAAAGAGGGATATCGTATTCCAATTCCAATACTAGGTATACGATACGCGTAAATATAACGTGTCGATAGTAGCCATATAACATGCAAAAATATTATTGAAGTGTCAGGTTTCACCTGAAGTTTTTTTACGAGGAGAGGAAAAATGAAAAGGTAAAGGTGGGTGAGAAGGGTTTACTTGGTAGAAAAAGCAAGAAAAGGTGTATGGAAAGGATTATTTTTCGGATGTGTAGTGTGTAGAGGGAATTAGATTGCCGCAATAATATGCAATTGGAGTGCCTAATATACATATTCTATTCCTCCTTCTTGAGAACGTTTTCCCCTCAACTGGGAAACTCAACGGAAGAAGCTCGCATAGAATATTTAAGTAAATAAAACAAAAAATGGAAAATAGTGAGTGAACGATTGAGTAGCTCATCAGAAATGCGGAGCACACATATCCATTTCTTCCTTCTTTCACTCTCAGGTTTTAAGAATGGAAATGTTAGTATAAGTTTTCAAGTTCTTTTATTGTAAAAAACCAAGAAAAAACTGCCAATGCCAAACGACATCAGACAACCCAGCAGCACCTCCCGATGTATAATATTATGCAATCTTATTTTCTCTTTGTTAGATTTTCCTACGATTTTTTTGTCGGCTTCTTTTGTTCTTTTTTATTTTTCTTAGCTGTTGTGGTAGAGAAGGTACATGTAAATTGTATCTAGATCCATTTATCTCCGTTAAAAATAAAAAAATAAATCCTTTCAACGCCATGCCTCTCATACTCAGACACACTCAAGTAACAAATTGTTGGATGTTGATATTGTATTGGTTTCATTTCCCATTTTTATTTTTTAGGGGGAAATACATGTTTGTAAATAGATTTATTGGGCGATTTGGAAAATATATATCACGTTTTGAACACGGTTCGATTCAATCCCCATTCCGAGATATCGCTGTTGCTGGCAATGTTTATTGAACTGATTGTGTGTGGGTGGTTGAATGATTTTGATTTCTTCATTTTCTTTCACGTGAGAAATAAGAATAAATATATGGTTTGATTATGTGAACAACTCGCGATCCCTTAATATATGTGTTTTCTAGCTCTGTGGGAAGCAATTTGTTTTACAACTTGAAGAATTCTTTTATACTTTCTTTTATTTATTTTCCTATGATCGTCATTGAATAAATGAATTACGTGACAAGTACAACGTCGGGGTATGATGAGAAATCAAAATGCTATTATTAGAACAGCTTTATCTCTGTAAAAATAGTTATGTCTAGTATATATGATTCTCTGAATGTAATACTTGTCGTGCTCAATCTTACAATATTTACCTTCCATAATGGAAGTCCTCTTTCATTATCATCAACCATCCCCTCACACAACCACGCAGCTCATCATTTGTCCTTCACTGAACACGTTACATCAGTCATTTTTTCAGTCACCATGCTGCACAGCTTTCACGCGTTCATCTTTCTTTAGTAAACAGTTATTTGTTTGTTTTTGTCTCATCTTCCTTCTGTCATACGCACACAGGCACAAGCTAAGTTTTCCCACAGTGCACTAACCACAACTAACTAGTTAGTAGTTCGTACAGCTTCCATCATTAAGCTTTGCTTAGCCGCTCACGCTTAACTCACACACATCAGACATAATCATTGTTAACATAGTAAAGTCAAGTAAATTTCGCCTTCAAAAATGTTAGCTTTGTGGTGTGTCAGTGTCATTAGTTATGTATGCAACAAACCATTGATTTGTTCTTTAATGAAAAGAGGAATGCATTGAATGATGAGTTGTGTAAGCAAAACTTACTGTATAACGTTTTCCAGAAAAAATATAATTGTGAACGACGCGACGTGTCTTTTTCCCTGTGAAATTTAATGCAAATGTGTTTGGCGATGGTGGTTGAATGGTGAAAGGGGAGGAAAATCATGAATATGCTAGCAGACAATTAAGCTACAAACACTTAATATATTTTACAAACAATAAAGGTATGCAAACCAAATGCATTTTGTAGTTTATACGCACTCTCCAGTTCTCATATATCATCATCCATCACTATCATGGTAGAAATTCATACATAAGTATTTTGGTTCCATGTCGAACAGTGTGGATGTATGAACGAACGTAAAATTTGATGTGCATTGAATGGCTTTTTGTGCGTCTTTCTGTTTCTCTTTGTACTGTCATTTTTAATTTCCAAGAATTATCACACAATATTACATGCATATACTTGAAACGAGGGTACTCATTAATGAGCCAATTAGTACGAACCAATAATGCATGAGATGCTGGAAAACTTGTAAAGCTTTGGTTGTCTACTTAAATGCACGGTTCGTTAATTATTTAGCGTGAGCCACATACATGAAAGTTGAATGGTTTCCACTTTCCACGGCTTATTATTATTAAATATACGTTGTCTACATCTATATTGCTTGTCCGATGACTTTTCCCTTTTCGTGTGAATTTCTCCATTCTTCATAACTATTATATTCTGATACTTATCTACCGTTCCATTTTTGATGTTTACTTTTGTTACGCGTTCCTATAAGCTTTCACTTTTACCGCCTGTCCATTAATCACAGGGCATAGCGTAAACAATAAAGTGGCATTTCTAGCAAAAGAATGCTCGTTAAAATAGAAAAATGCAATTACATACTCTGGAAATACAATAAAAATAAACCCGCAAAAACAAATCTATGCATGTCTTTGTCATGTCATAACACACTGTACTAAATAAATTCATGTAATGAAAACTGCAATTACGCGGGTCATTATATATTATCCTATTTAAAGACGACTCTCCGAGACAAAACTATAAATGGATTTACAAGTGAAAGTTATTTACTCATTGCCGAAACCTTATGAATATTTGTTTTAGTCAAGTTTTTGCAAGTTATTTCCACGTTATTTCTGGTTCCATTACTTGTAAACCAATTTATTCACAGTTCAATTAGGCTAAAAAGTTACTAATGTTAACTGTCAACTTTTCAACCAAAATAACGATAAAACTTATAAGTATATGCTACAGTATCTAAAATATATGTTAGTTTGGTATAATAAGCTCAGCGAGCTGCGAAGTTCAATTTCCATCGTAAAACATGTAATTATGTATTATGACACGATAAAATCTACAGGAAAGATAATTAATATGGCTTCTTCTTTTCTCTTTTACACTTTACAGGATTATTAAGCTTAACAAATGGCCAATCAGTGGATATTATTCCAAAAGAGAAAATCGTAAAGAAATTCATAAATGACACATACTTTGTATCGTGTACGCTATCCGACGGCTCCACAAACGCATTTTGGGTTAATCCGAAAGGCCAAAGGATAGATAGCGCTCCACAAAGGTAAGAACATTATAATTATTAAACCAAGCCTGTGTAATACAATGAAAATCATGTCATCTTTAACTACAGTGTATTTTTGCTCACATTAATTACCTGAACATGAGATTTACTTTTTTCAAAAGATCCCCTTACATCTTATTATTAGAGAAAATCAACAAACTAATTTTCTTTTTGTCATTATCACAGTCGCATTCGGGTGGAGATAAGCTATGGAGTTGACCTATTTCTTAATCGGATCACAACGCAAGACGAGGGTCTGTACAGCTGTATCGCACCCAAAGGCAATAGAGCCTCGTTCAATCTTTCTGTCATACGTAAGCTCCTTTCCTTATCTTCTACTTTTCTTTAGACATAATACGTTCTGCATTTACAACACAATTCATGTTTTCACCGTTCCACGATAGATCACATAAAGTAAAAGCAAACTACTACGCATTTGCCTGGTTGGTTTTGTCCCCAGATTTTTTTGTGAGGAGGACACATGGAAGAAAATTCATGAAATCTATTTGTGATGCGACCCATTAAATCATTTCTATCTTTCCTTTTCAAAATGAACAGAATTCTGGGAATGGGTAATCACCGTGAAATCTTACAAATAGATGGATAGACAGATTTAAAGACATGGATTTAGAGAGAACGACTTTGGCTTACATATGGACATCTTTAAATGTTACTTGGAAGTAATAAAAATTGAACGACTACATTAGATACACACTAATACCCAGATTCGTACATTGCCCCCTTTTCTAAACAAGAAAGCAATGAACAGAAGAGACAGTAACTTAACAAAGTATGCTGCGTAGTTTTCTTCAAGAAAGTGTTTCATCGTCCAAGTTTTCTGGTCCATGCAAATGAAAGGCTACAACTACAAACCAACTTTCCATCTAAAAAACGAAAGAATTCCTGATTGAGTACAAAACGTAACTTTCACTTTGAAAGCATCATTGCTGGGTCATAAATAAGGCATACATTCACGAGCACGCACATAGTTAGCAAGTTGAAAGAAGTTCTCAGAAGAAAGAATAGTTTAGTAATGACTTTCTATGCATTTGTCGTCGTTTAAATTGCAATCATTTTGTCTCTTCCGTTTTCCTCACAAAAGTCACGTTTTTCGACGAGTGAAAGTCCAATTACCTTTTTATACGACAACGTAACTACACTGATGTACACCATGTAATTAAGTTTTAAAGAGTTTTCAACTTTTTTTCTGTAAACTTCTAGAAGGGTATAAATACGCATTCATTGTAATGATAGGCGAGTCAGGGAGTATATCAAATACGTACATAATTATCTTTCAGAGTGCATACTAGAGTACCAGTAACAAGGGCTTGTTACTGGTTGACTGCTTTCTCTACACAATATATGTCTAGATTAACATAAAAATTTACATGTAAATTTATTTCGTTGTTCGTGTTTACTCAGGTCCTATTGTGTTTGACACAAGCCTCGCTGAACAGGGAGCTCCAGAAGGCCAAACTTATTTGATGAAGTGCAGAGCTCAGGGACAGTCGCAGCCTCGAATAATTTGGAAAGTTGATCAGAGAAATGCACAACGTAAGTTCATCGCTGAAGCGAATAGTGAAACAAAATGTTTACAAGCCTGTAATAAAATAGAAGAGAAAGTCACAATGACGTAGAAAATATATACGTTCGTCATTTTCTTGGAAAAAAGTTTTTCTCTTTTGGGTATTTATTTTTAGCTTTTGAATTGCTCAATATTATTTTTGGTCTTTTTGCTTACAGCACCAAAATACAAAATCACAAAAGAGGGCCTACTCATTCATAATGTATCGCATCAGGACGCGTATAGGCACTACATGTGCCGTGCGATGGACATGGACTCTCCAATCCCCGACACCAAGATTATGAACATTACCTTGAAAGTTAAAAGTAAGACAGTTAAAAAATGGATGGAATTAATGAATAATTAAAAGTAAATGTTTTTAGAAAATGTTAAGCAAAAACCACATGATTACTAATTACTCTTTACAGTGAAACCCAGATTGCACGGAGCATCAAGGACAGAACATTGGGGAGTTCTTGGAGAATGGGCTAATTTAACGTGTGTGGTGAAAGCGGAACCTCCAGCAAAATTTGAATGGATACATCGTGGTCGCACTCTCAGTCATTCCGACGAAACTTTCATTGTTAACGAAGAAAATAAGTCTACCTTACAGGTAAAGTACTTTGGTCACACTCATTAAATGAACATTAAATGTGGAAATGAGCAGTGAAATAAAAACTTTTTTGTGAATTTAATGAAAATTTATTTGTTCACTTTGTTCATAGGTGCTTGTACAACACGAAAGCAAATTTGGGGACTACGTTTGCAGGGCAAGGAATGAGTTGGGACAAATGAATCGAACTATGACATTATTCAAAGGTCAAAAGCCTCCTCCACCAATACTGGAAGAAGAGCTGGCTACACCAGATGCAGTAAAAATCCGTGTGAAGCAAGGCCCTTCCGGAATTGATCGTACCAAAGATCCAGCTCAGGAAGAGGAGAGGAAGAAAGGAAAACTTCTTCCCATCGTTGGCTACGTCGTTCAGTACAAAATGGCAACACGTGGGGATTGGACCTTAGCTAACGTAACGAAATATGATGGAGGTGAGTATAGTATGTGCCTAATCGAATTTTTTAAATCTTCTCATAAATATTACAAAGCTTGAATTTAATATTAGTGCAAATGCTAACATATGTATAAAATTTGGCTGCTTTCACAGGATTTATTCTTAGAGGACTAACGCCGCAAATAACATACTACATCAGAGCAGCGTCCAAAAACGTTGCATCTGTCGGGGATTTTAGCAACCCGCTCAAGGTTATCACACCCAAGACCTCTCCTTGGAAAATTACGGATACTGCGGCCAATGTTCATCCATCATCCGTCGTAGCTGTAGTATGTAATCTTGTCATTCTTCAGTTTTTAGCGTCACTCCTGTAAACAGGAATTCCTTATTTGAAGTCAACCAACAGTTTTTTAAGTATACTTTTTCCAGTAATTAACTTTTATGATTACATGTAACCTGTGTATACCTATTACAAAACCGACAAATGAATCTCGTCAGAATTTACAATGTTACCAATATATTTATATCTTGATTGTTTTTTTTTATTTCTCATAATAAAACTTTATTTATACATACGTTTTTATTATATATATGAATTATGAGTCGTTATATAAATAAATGGTCGCTACTTTTAAGTCACTTTTTCTCCTTTATGAATTAATAGAGTAATAATATCGATTTAGCATACCGAACTAAAAAATAATCTCGCATGTACGAATGTTTTAGCTACAGTGAGGGTGTAAAAGAATAATACAAATGATAATTACAATTCTAAGTTAAATGTAACAGTTAATATACTTCATAATTATTGTTGATCTTGTATTGTATATATATGTATTGTTGCGATTCTTCAATATTAAGTAAACCTTCGACCATTTTTGTCAAATTATTAACAATAATCTCGTGTAAAACTCTGTACATGTATCATGTTTTACTGCAAATTGTGGGTACAATGCAATGTCGTGGGTGTGCTATATAAAAATATCTTTCTTATAATCTTTTCCTTTTAAAGTAAATTTTATTTTTATTTTTTTGTGGTGTAAAATATTAAACTGAAAATTTAGGCTGCCATTAAATGTTCCAAATGCATGTAAATATCTTTACTTAAAATGATTTTTAAAAATAAAAATACAAAATGATCAAAAACAATAATGCTCCCCTGCCAGGTAATTTATATTTATGTGCGAATTTATATTCATTGGTTAGATTAGACAGTTAAGCAACAAAAAGTATGAGTATAGCGATTTACTATAAATCAATCTCCATTTTTTCAATCCAAAGTTTTTCGCCAAAAGAGTGAATCCATGCAAAAAATATTCAGAAACACGGAATCTAATTTTCAACATCCAAAAACTTCATACTTTAAGCTAAGCTATTTATTATTTCAATATGTTTTCCAAACAACATTTATAAAAAGTAGCATCGATACTATTTTGAAATTGAGGAGAAAGTAACGTATTCAATGTAGCTTTAAATATCAAAAAGAAAGTCAAACTCTAATGAGATCTACATATATGATAAACGTGTGAAATGAGTAGATCGTAGGATTACAAAAGCATTAAGGGTTGTTTAAAAAAGTCTCAATTTACAATTTTACCTTTACATACATGATATATATACATCCTAAATACATGTTCCGTTACATTCCTATATATTTTACTATGTATTTATTAAAGTACATAATTACAGCTTAAAAGAATACATAGAACGTAGGTTTAAATTACTGAAAATACATAAGATTGTGTACACACCTGCTAAATACGAAGGAACCAGTTCAGTCAGATAAGAAAAAATAATTTGTAAATCTAATATATGTACATACAAAATAATATTAGAATAATATAAATCATAGCTATAATGAAAAATAGATGTCAATTCAAAGGCCAGCTATGTATTTTAATGTCTAGAGTATGTCTTCATGATGTTTTACAATTAGTTTGTAATTATTAAAATCTTGCCTGGATCTAATTCATCTCGGGAATTTCTAATTGTACTGTAGATTAAATAATTTATAAGCTTTGTATGAATTGATAGAGTGCTAGATGCGCGATATTGATGTGCTAATGACAGTGTGGTTGATGAATATGATATGATATAAATATTAATTTTAACATAAAAATATTAGTTTGTGATTAATACTCATATATTATTGTTTACTGTGTGTATATTGTACCGTAACTGTAAAAAAATAAGTCATAAAATACGATACACAAAAATTTATAGCTATAAAATATACAAAGACGACTTTCGCATTTGAATAATAAAAAAATCATCCCATAAAAGTAAAAAGTTGAGTTTGGAAAATAAAAATATCAAAGTTATTCATTTAACTAGAAAAACGGGAACGAACCACAAAAAATTATTATTGATACGGTAAAATCTTTACATTTGCAATCTGATCATTCTCTTTACGTAAAAATAAATGTTGTGTTGAAATTTTGAAATCTAAATGGTCTTATATTCAATCAGTGTAAAAAACTGAAGACGTGTATATTAGCTCATATATACGCTTTTAAATAACATGCTATGTAGCGCTGTAGAATAATAAAAATTTAGTAATTAAATCGCTTGTACCTTCTCATCTTCTCCTCCTGAAAAAAGAAAAGAAAATTATTTCATGTTCCCTAATCAAATGTCAAATATAAAGGATTATTTTCATCTATCTTGTTTTGTAGTTTTACACAGGTACAATTTGGAAACCAACTTTTAGCTCTCGTGATTAAATATGCTAGTTAAGCTTTTTAGGGCTTCTTTGAGACATATGTAATACAAATTATGTACTTTAAAAAATGTAAAAATTTTGTTTTGGTACAAAAAAATATTATTCCAAGGTATGTATATAATTGGTCAGTGTTTAAATCTCGAGTGTTAAAGTTATAAATTGTGCTACGTAAAGTTATCAATCTATTATATTATTGTATTCAAAAAAAAGTATAATGCATTCTTCTGTGAAAAAATTTAAGCTGACACACGAATACATTACATACACACGAACCTATGTATAAACAGAAAAGAACGTACAATAAAACAAGCTCCTGAGATAAGCTCTTACCATCTTATACAAATAAACGATTGTGGGTAATTCGAGATGTTCCTTGTGTCCTTGTGTGGGTGATTTATTTCTGTCATTTTTCCAGGGATGACCTTGGTTCAGGTTTCACTAACCAAAATCATAATGCGAAAGCAAAAACTCCTGAGCCGAGCCAAGTTTTCATCTTATGAAATTTCATGAGTAGTTGTTATATATATCACATGGTATGTTGCATAAAGCATAATGATATGATGACTCCAATTAAAATGGCAATTAGTATGAGTATGAAATGAGTTGTTTAAGAATGAATTACATGAACGAACTTATGAGAGTTGATCATGATTAAAAGACAGTTCATAACATTTGCGATGATTTAGAATAAAAATGCTGAAAATTTCCAAAACGGGATCATTATTTTTGTTGTACTATTTTCTCGCGCTAAAATCGCGCATCTTTTATTTATTTATTTATAAGACATATTTTTAAAAACATCCGTATGCACGTAACAAATACAAAATAGAAATATAATAGTGATTTTATTCTCATTGAGATGATTCATTTTGCTAAACGTCTCACCCGCTGGTTTAAAAAAATTTCATATTCTCGTCGCGAACAGTAATATCATAGTTTATAGTCAATAAAAATGAAAATATAAACCTGTTCATCAGTAGCGAGGAACATTTAATTAACGTAAACGTGTACTAGCTAAACAATATTCAAAAAATTACTATAAACCTATAACATAGAAGAAGGTGTATTGTATTGATGTTATAACATTGCGAACGAAGATGATAAAAATTAATAGTTAGAGATACACATCAACTGTGAATAATAATATGAAAGCAAAATATGTTCTCAGAAGTAAACTTGTAGAGATATTTCTCGTAAACATTATGTATAATTTTATATTTTTAAATAATCAAAATAGTAGTTACGTTAAACGCATGACGTTTTTTTGCACAAAGTTGTTTTCTTTTGAATCGATGTTGCAGACGAATTGGTAATCTTGTGAAGAAGTGTGTAGTGTGTAAATTGGTCACTTTCTCTCTGTGAATCAGATCGTCGGATTATTTTTCTCGAAGCAAGGTCGAAGATGTGTAGATCGAATGTCGAGTGAAAATCATTGCTTTCTCTCAGATTTTTGCGTAGGTGTAGAAGATTGCATTTCGTTCGATCAAATGTGCTTGGATTTTCGTCGGTGATTTCGGAGAGAACAACTGTCACGCGGATAATTGGAGACTTGTGGAGAAGTAGTGTAGTAGTAGTTACGCGTAGAACTGATGTTTTTGTACAACTGTTTAAAATCAAGGAAGTTCCAAAGTAGCTTCACGTCAGGTTATAATTCCATCATCATATATTATCATTATATCAATCAATCAAGAATGGTTTAGTAAAATATTTAAACAGACGTTATATATTTAAATACTGGCGGACTAGAAGGCATTTGAATTATATAGGTATATATAATATTATATCACAGAACAGCAATTAAGAGGCGAACACAAGAAGTTATCACAGTCCAGTATTAAGCCGTCAATTGCACGAGGATTTGTATATATTTTTAAAATCCCATTTGAGATATATTTGTACTTTTAAAAAATTGATTGGGATTGTATTGTAAACGATGTACGCAAGATTTCCGTTTTGAAGAGTATAAAAATATGTATTTCGATAAACTGGCGTATTTCGAGAAGGATATTGCGAAGCTTGCGTTTTCAGTCGTAAAATTTGTAAAAATTGGTATATTGTGAATGAAGAATGCATCCGCAGAGAAGGTCTGGGATGAAGACGATAAGCGTAGAATCAAAAATATTTTTCCCCATATATCCCACCCACGCAAAACCATTATGTTCAGGCGAAAGAGAAAAGTTGACAATGTGAAAACATTCTTTTTTAAGCAAACAAGTGTCAGGAGGACCCCCGTAAAAATACTTTTGATTTTTTCGTTTTTCAAAAATTGGTTTGAGATTCTGGAAATACTGATTTGATTTGTAAAGGCAACCGCAGGCTTAGTATCGGAGCGTAGAATATATATAAATATGTGTATATATATATTTCGTAAAAAATAAAACGGAAAGGAGAACGAAACAAAGTCATAAAAAACTAAATATCATACAAAAAAACATCGAAGGAACTCATTAAAAAGGAGGACGAAGAAGTGAGAGAATAATCAAAGAGAGAGATTTACTGGTACCTTAAAAACTGATATCCTATTGAAGAATTTTCAAATCAATATACTGGTTGAAGTAGTGGTAGCCGTAAACATTGGGATTGGTAGTAGAAAGTATTGTGGGAGTAGTGGTTTGGGGTCTTAATAGCTGCTGTAATCTCCACCACCACCACGCGAGTATCCCGAACCGGATCCAGCTCCAGAATCGTCGTAATAGCCGCCACTAAGATTCGTAGTCACAATAGCAAATCTCATCTCATATTTCTCATCATTATCATTAAGTATTCATTATTTCAGACTTTTGTTTCAATGTTTGGTATATAGTATATTAATAATTATATGCGAAAGATATAGCGTTGTTATTTAAAAAAGATTTTCTACTGCAGCGCGTTCTCCGAATAAATATGTATAAAAAATAAAGAAATGCGTGAACTATTTAAAAAAAATATAAAAACAATACGTGGAACGTAATGCAGGTACATAAATAGCGAAGTTTGAACCAATACGAAAAATAGAGGTGTTTTGTGACACGAGAAATTTAAAACAAATACAGAAGAATCGTGGGGTTGTTTTTTTTACGTAAAAGGTTGATATTGGTTAAAACGTGAAAAACAGAAGAGAAGCGTTTTTTGTTCAGCATCACTCGTTTCTCTACAACAGCACCCATATATAATACTTTTTCAAGAGTGCTAAATAAATATTTGGATTGGCGAAGTAAATTTAATGGTTTCAAGTATAGCACAAGGAGAGTTTCGTTCGAGGAGACTTCCAAGTCCTGAGAGAAAGCTTGAATTGAAGTAGGCATTCCATTAACTTGATAATGAGTAAATTTTTTCGCGGAAATTATTTCGACTTAATTTTGATTGAACGAACGTTTAGTGGTATTACGGATACTTAGATAACGTAGAAAATTAAACGAGATATACTGACTGGCACAATTAATTTCTTTTACGATACATAATTCATTCTCCGAACAAATTGGGCATGCGGTCGTGCAATATTTGTACCACTACTTTATATAAAAAGGCGGTGTCATATTCACAGACATACGATTTGTATCAAAATCCAGTCGATTTTTCAGGGTTGTGTATTAGTATTTAAATCTTTGAAAAAAATTAACGATCGTTTTTCTACGGTGCCACCAAGGCAGGCACTTATTTTTGCATAGGCAAGAGCAATTTTTTTTTGTAGTTACGGCTTTCCCTCAATCATTGTGAGTTACTCGAAAGGGTCTCTCTGCATTGTGAAGTGGTAGTAATTAGCAGCGTATTTTTGCTCTTTTTTTGAGATTTCGAGGATAATACAAAAAACAAAGGGATAGATATTTCGTGCACCGCGAACGAACAGAGCGTTGGGTAAGTAGTACGGAAGTAGTAGTAGCTGTTGTGCCAGAGAGAGCGAGACTCAACGACTGAGACAACGGAAGGGATATTATTTTACCTTCCCCTGGATACTGGAGAACGACTTCGGTAACGAGATCCACCACCACCGCCGCCACTGTAACCTCCGCTACTTCCACGTGGACCTCCGCGGCCACCTCGGGAGCCACCCCCGCTTCCATAGCTATCGTAGCGGCTTCGAGAACCACCATCTCGTCCACCTCGGGATCCTGTAAAGCCAGTATATGAGTAGAATGATTTTATGAGAAATGAATGAGTTTTTTTTGTGTCAACTACAATTACTTATCAACTCAACTCCCTATGGTCAACATAAAAAAAACTATACATGTAAATATGAAAACAGTAATATATGCGTTGATTGGTGAGAATTATGAAAAAACAAATGCAAAAGTGTTATTTTTATACGAATATTATATGGCAGTAAAAATGCAAATGCAACTATTATCTACTTGACAGGTAAAAATCATACAAAAACAACAATGTATAATTACAACGAGAAGAGAATGGACGCAAACATTCAAAATTTTCAGTTTTTTTCAGTCACATCTTCTCATCCATTCCAATTCAATATGTTTTGAGTATATGAGAGCAAACTAATGAACTAAACCAGTTATTCACCATACCATACAATTATCATCATGTGACAAACCAAAAAAAAAAACAGACAAAAGAAGGTACAAAATCAACTGAATAAATAAATTCATGCACAAGTTTCCTTTATGCTTTTTTCTACGCAAAAAGGGTGGTAGGAAAAATACACACGAGGCTTTAATAGTCTGCAATAATCATCTCATATATAGATAGATCTTCCCATCATGGTTTACATAATGAGCATCATCATTATATCATCATATATAAAGAATCACTGCTATAAAGTACATTTTTATATATAGCTAGATATATACGTTTGATAACAAATTCAAAAAACTTGTGTGGAGTGTAACAACGAACGACATATATATAGCACTGGAAGAATAGTAGTAGTAGTACATGTTTTCAGCAGTCGGAAATACGCGAATCGGAGATAAATGACATAAATAGTAGTAATATACGCATTTTTTGATTTGTTCTGTATCACTTAAAAATTTTCCAGTGCCACTTTTGTTTTTAAAAAAATAGCAAACACACCAGAAAAGACTTTCAAAATTTCCGAAGATTTTTTGACTTGACGAATAGTATTTTTTTCTGTTTCTCTGAAGTAATACGGTTTATTTTTTTACGTTTAAAACGCGAATAGAAACTTTAAAAGTGTTTTTCAAAACGACGGGATAATAATGATTTCTGTTTAAAGAGTAGTACCAGGTTGTACTTTTTTATCTTTTTTCAATAACAATTAAATCGAGCGAAGTTGCAACGTAGCTGTATCTGATTTCTTTCCATAATTAAAAAATTCTCTCTCATTTTTTCTTTGGTAATGACTGAGCTAATGAGATACTTTGTTATTTAAGTTTTAATAATAATAGTTAAGTAATTATACGTAGCGGAGCGAAGCAATGTAATATCCGGAGGAGTACTAATCGCAGAATTTTCCTTTTTTTTGTTTCATGTAAAAACGCAGAGCGAAGATTGTAGATTGAATGAGAGAGAAAGAGATCAGCCCATTTTTTATATCAATAGTAATTACAAAAAATCAGGAATGCTATCGTGAATACTTTTTTTTTCTTTCAAAAAACGCGAATAATTCTCTATAATATTTTGTTTGCATACTGTGTGTTTAGCGATGGAAAAGTTTGAAAATATCTCAGCATCTCAGTTTTTTTGCCTTCGTAAATCGAGAGTTAGCTTCGTTTCATACGGCTCTTTTTCATGAGATTATTAATGTTTGTTTTACAAAGAGACATAATAAAAAAAAGGTAATTTGTAAATTATAAGTGTGGAGAACGAACGTGTGTTGGTATTGTGGTTTGTAATAACGAACACTTTAAAACACTTCAAAATTAAAAATTAATACATAATTAAAAGTTTCGAATCGTCTTGAAGATTTTATCATATCTTGTTTGATCAATTGGAAGTAAATATTGCAAAAAACGAAACCATAAAAAATAGCAGCAGCACTCGCGGATTGTGTATTGTAAAGTGTAGTATAGTAGTAGTAGTTATTTTTTTCTTATACTCGTGGTGATAGGAGACATCAAATTAGAAAAAGGAAAAAAATATTGCAACTATGTGTTTGCAATTATTTCTTTAAGATTATGGGCCAGCAGGATAAGCGGCAAGCTTTTTTTGTGTGTGAATTCTATTTAATTCCAACCACCACCGTCCTGCATGTCAAACATACCGCCGCCTCCGCCGCGACTTCCACCGCGCATGTTTCCTCCTCCCCGACCCCCACGACCACCGCGAAATCCTCCTATCGGTCATCAATCAGATAAGAAGCAGCAGATAAGCAACCCCGAATAATAAACAATAACACAACAAAAGAACAAAAAAATAATACTTGTGCTTTGCTAGTCTTTCCCCCCTCACCCCCAATGAAAAAAAATTCTGGACATAAATACATAGCAAGTCACAAAGTACGTAAACGAGACGAACGGGAACAAGACAATTAAAATGTAAATATGAAAAGCCCCAAATTTGCTCAATTTGTCTTTTGACTTGATGATGTTTAAATCTTTCTTTTTCTCATGCATAACTGCGTGCATAACTAGTGAAGTATAATTTTGAAAATTTGAAACTATAAAAAAAACTTAATTTTGAAATTTTTCTTTCCTCTCATTGCATGCCTCTTATCTTGATGAAACTAAATTTGATAAATTTTGTACTAATCCCAGTAAATTTAGAAAATAGATTGATTAGACAGGACTCGCGAAGCCATTATTGGAGCTTCTTAATTACCAGTCGCATCACTGGCTTCCTTCCGGTAGCCTTGAATTGGACACTTCCTGACATGAGTCACCCATACCATATACTACCATTGGAATTAAACGAAGGGGGCACAAAATAGTATGCCGGTTACCACTACAATAACTATTTAATCAGAAATCCCTTATCCGTACATAATTTTTATACTTTTGGGGTGATAAGCAAATCTGATCGATTTTATAGCAAAAATGTTAGTGCTTGATTCAACAACAGATAAATCAAAATAAAGGTTCCCGATTTTATGCCAAAATGATTCAGGAATATTTTCAGTTTATGTTCTACGAGAAGGTATGAGAATTGGAAGTGTTCCATGATATTATTATGTAGCCTACACCTATCCATATGTAAGGACTTCTTTTTATAGTATTTGTAGTTGAACACAAAACACGATGACAGATAACTGATTGCAGGTGATGTGATACTGTATGTTTGACATGTGACTGTGACTATGTGACCTCATTCTTTCTCCACATCTCCATTCATTCACCACAATACTAATAGCATTGGCCGGAAATAATGGGAAAAGGTCAGAATAAACCTCGTTTACGTGCATTTATGATTTGCCATACTGGTAATAGAAAAGAAAATGAGCGCTTGTTGGTAGTGCCGTTACAAAATTGTGTTGAAAGGTCATTTACACCTTACATCTATTTTATATATTATTTATAGAGGCTATTGCTTTAGCCTTTAATAGCAAAAAAATTACGATTTAGCAATAACTTTGGTTCAGTACAATTTACAGCACATGCAGAAAAAAACTTAAAACATGGTTGGTTAAATTGGAATATATGTATGTTGTAATTGTAAGGCACACGGCACCATTTCTTTCCTGACCTGACACCTTTGTTATTCATGTATGACTTGTAGGACGAGGGAGTGAATAGACAGCAGTGCAGTGAATATTATTGTAATAAAGTTACATACCTCCACGTCCGCCTCCATAAGAACCACCTCCACCGTATCCACCTCCGCGTCCACCACCGAAACCGCCTCCCCGTCCACCAAATCCACCTTATAAGAGTTTGAAAAAAAGTATTTGTTAGTCTGGGTATAATTAAAAACCTTCATGCTGGTCACCAGCTAGAAAAATTGTCAAATCAAAAGAAAAATGACAATTTAGGTACTAAGTTCTAGAATTTTATTTACCTCGGCCTCCACGTCCACGGCCACCAGCTGCCTTGGGGCGGGACACCTCAACTCGGAGCTTGCATCCCATGAACTCCTCACCATTCAATGCATCGCATGCATTGGAAGCATCGGCTTCGGTTTCAAAGTTGACGAAGGCGAAACCTGGGGGGTTGAAGGCAACCCAGACATGTTCGCACTTTCCGTACTTGCCGAAGAGATCTTGTAAGTGCTCCCGGGTGATTTCATTGCTGATACCCCCAACATAAAGCCGTGTGTTGGCCATCTTTAACGGTGGATCTGTAATCCCACCAAAAATACAAAATTAGCATTTCAATTCACAACACTTATATTTTTTTCCTACGATTGCTTGTATTGTGACTGGCTTGTCTAATGAATGGCTTTACTA
>JAQFXM010001113.1:0-36144 GCA_034693345.1 Entomobrya multifasciata | reverse complement strand
AGTAAAGGTGAATAAGGACTCGGGAGACACGGGAGTATTTTCAGTGGCCACGTGACCAAGAGACAATGTCATATAAACCTGATGATTGTCTGGGCCCCCAAAAATTGAGTAAAATCCTTCACAGTCTTCGTTAATGTCGAATACGATATTTCCCATCAGTTGGAACTGGTAACGTCCGAGATGGAAATTTAAATTGGAATAAGCATCAGCCTTTCTAAAAAGATAGGAAAAAACACATACCAAATAATAGAATGAGTGGAACTTAATAAATTTAAATGATTCAAGTTTAAAATTGAATAATTACCCGTATTCACTTTTTATGACATCCCTCAGTTTTCCAACAAACTCTCTGTTTGATTTTGAGTTAACTTCTGGTTTTACCATCGAAGGGAACTTGAGATCCGCACTTACTTGTACTAAGGGTTTGCGTCGGGAGAGACCCTTTTTGTTTGGGGCCCAGACCTTCTTCAAATCCACCAGTTGAACCATATCTTTTACAATATACAACTCCATAACCCGACTGATGACGATAAATGAGATAAGGCAAAGGAGTGGTACAATGGATGACTTAAGTGTGGATTCTAGAAAATTATAATTCAAAACAACAATTAGTTAACCTAAAGCCCGCTTAATAGTTACAATGCTTATTGTTAGTTAGTTTCTATATTCAATTTTGACAGATTTATATACGTACCTTTAACTCAGATTAGCACTTGCTAATTTACTGAGATTGGATAGCAATTAAAAAAATTGTTCAAACTTTCAAATTTAAATTGCCAATTAAAAAATTAAAATATATACTAAATATTTTTAAAATTCAAAATATTCTTTTTGATTTCTTGATCCAAAAAAAGTAAACAAGTCAGCCAAGCCAGATGATTGATATCCAGACTTGACGTTGCGTTGACAGTTCAATTCCAAGAATACATGTGAAGGTTATCGTTTTTTGTTTACCTGTAGCTCCTGACATTCCAGTGGAAATGTACAGACAGGTATGCCTTGCCTTACCAACTGCCAACCACTGACTCCAGCGTACTTACTGCAGCAATGGATGGATGCCTTCACTTGACTCACTTCTCAGACATCAGATCCAGATCCCACTCACTCTCTCTGCTTGTCACCCAACCACTTGTTCTATGGACACTTTAATTTAAGCTGAATGGGTACCGGTCCAAAACTGACAAAAATTATTGAACACTTTTTCACACAATTAACTATTAAATGATAAAGTGAACCTTTTGCACAATTTAAATTAGTTTAACAACTGTGTTTACTTAACTTTTCATTTAACAGCCTGCTTCACTAGGAATCCAAACGACAACAAAACACAGCTGACTTGACCTCCTGACCCTTCTCCACACCCACGCAACAATAGAGTGGACTGCGTGGGCCATGCCCACGCAAGAAAATTCGTGCCCACCCTAAAAAATAGTTGGCCCACGTGGACAAAAAATTAAATGAGTTCCCAAATAATACCTATGAATATAGCTTATCAAAAATTATTGTTCATTATTCATTAACAATCATTTTTAGAGGAACTAAACTGCTTCATTCATCCCAAATCTCAAGTTTCATAATGATTATAATACAGAGCTAGAACTGACATTTCCTAAGCTTGTTTTTCGGAAAATAAATTTGTGAATTTTAATCAAATATCCGGGGGCGGATTTGAAAAATCCTCCATCAAGACTTAAATCACTCTGGTGATTGGGGAGCTTTTAAGGGGTAGTCGTTTGCCAAAGTTATAATTGTAAAGTACGAATCATAAATACAGGTTTGTAATAAACCATGGGTAATTATACGATTTTCGTAAATTTAAAGATCAACTGACAACTGAATATTTTTTGGCATACAAGTTTGTACAAGTGGTTAACAAGTACTCGTCAATATAAACTAGAAAAAATGCGAAATTTTCCTTTAAATCCTTTTGACGAATCATACATTGAAAATTAGATGGATATACCAAGAATATGTAAAACGTGCAACAGTACAGACCTGTTGTTTATAAAACCGATCGATATTAAGATGGACCAGTAGTTAATTTTTTAGACGAATTAAGATTGAGAGAGACTTACAAGTAAGCTTCCCCAGTCACTACACCCGAAATTGATTCCAAAATACATTTTCTGACACAGTTTTTGATGCTGAATAAGATCGCAATAATCATTTTACCAAATGGACAGGTTTGAAAGAGTTACTATTTAAATTAATGCTTAAGAACGCACGCTTGAGGGCCTGCGGTGGCGACAGCCCGCTTGCGTTCGTAAGCATTAGCGTAAGTGGTAACTCTTGCAAGCCTGCCCATTCGCGAAAATGATTATTGATATCTTATTTAGCATCAAAAACTGTGTCAGAAAACGTATTTTGCAATCACTTTCGGGTGTAGTGATTGGGGAAGCTTACTTTTTAGTAAGACCTATCCGACCCTAAGTATTTTGGATAGTTTTCAAAATAAATCAGAGTATAAACTAAGAAGTCAAGTACTCTAAATTAAGTCAAAGTAGTTATTTTAAACAAAAATTCTTGGAAGTTAACAAAGAATTATTTTACCAAATTTAGAATTAGTTTAATAGAGTGTTTCAAAAAAGTGCAACAGCATGCTAAAACTTCACAACTGATCAATATTTGGGTACCATTTAAAATGCCGACAGGTAAAACTGGTTTGCAAATAAAATTGCTCATGCAATAAATAAATGTTGCAGTAGTATTTAATAATTCTAAAGGGTTTTGTGATGCTTTAACGAAGTTCCATCAGCGAAGTCCAGAAAACAATGGTCTGTCGAATAAAGAGCCTAAATTTCAGGCGTAAATTATTTTCCATTCTTAAAATTCCTACATTACGCCCATTTAACATAATTTTACCTACAAAATCCCGTATTTGTACTAAAAAGTACTATAAGTAAATTAAGCATAAAAATTTGCGTCAAAAATTCTCATGTCTTGGGTACTCATATTTTGTGCCCACGTTGGGAAAAATGTGTTGTTGCGGGCATCGTAACTGATTCATAACACTAATAATAATTTTAAGATGTAGCAAGCTTGTATCCTTTGTCTCTTTGCTTTTCTCGGACGAGTTTAATTGATCCTAATACGTTTCAAACAAAATTTTACTACGAACACTTAGTCGCAACCTCGAAAGTTAAACTTAGTTAAAGTCGAGACGACTATATTAAGCTTTCTTTAAAGCTTTCTTTAAACTGAACAATAACTGCTCTTGAAAAGAAAAGACAATTTAAACCTTCAGTAAATTAATTATTTTGAACTGTTTATTAAAACTACCACAATGATGCTCACATCAAATCCTTTCTAAGAATTTTGTATGTATTTGTGGCTTTGTATTTGTCTGCTCAGAGAAAAGCAAGCAAAACTTGGCAAAAAGAGAGAAAGTTGAAAAGTTCCTTTTCAGCAAAACGCAAAAACTGGAGGTAAATATTCCCTCCCCTGTGTCATAATAATTCTACTCTGCCGCACACAAAACGCAGTTCAACCCAACCTAAAAGTTATTCCTACGAATAAAATCTTCCTACGTACTTATGTCCTTGTTCACTTGAGTAGCCCAAGTCGAAAATATGATGGCTGGCAAATAAGTTGGCACCATTACCAAATTAATATTATATTACGTATTTTGCGGTTTTTTGAAAGAGGATTTTGCGGACTAATCCTTTCATTCAAAACATTCTTTAAAACGACTATATGAATTCCTAGAGCAAGAGCTTGCCCACCTACAAATGCAACACTGATTGCGACTAAGACTAGTCAAAAATAAGTCTAAATATTCAGTCATATAATATAATATGTTTGAATATTCATATGTTTGAAGAGAATTAAAGCGATTGTGAAACGATCGTCATATCACAGTTTATAATTTGCACACTTTGCGAAACCATACAAGTGAGGTACTTAGAATATACAAACATAACTTTTCCTTCTGCCGACGACCTTAACCATCTATCTGCATACAATATCATCATTTTAATTATAATTATGTGAACAGTGAGCCCCTATTAGCCAAACAAGTATATGCATGTACATATGCAGTTCTACTGGTACTTGGTCCTGAAACTAGGTACGTACCATTTTCAGGCATCAAATCTCGGAAATTTTCCGTTCACAATAGCTATCAGTGCTTTTTGTTTACAAGGCTACTTCTAAAAAACTTGTTTGCAAATTTGTAACAGAGAAAAACTCACGTCCTTCTCTGGTAGCTCGTGCTATATACTTGCTGTACTGGCAACACCACTGGCTTGTTTTATTTTAAAAACTCGTTACTTCCTTTTTCGTTTGCGCCTGTGAAAGTAAAATAATGCCTCTGATGATGAAACAGACACATACATATACAATGATAACATGTTGTCCAAGCCATCATCATTAAATAATGATATACTGTTGGTAACATAGATTACACAGTAGTGTTATCGCTGCTACTTCATTTTGAAAATAACTTTTAGACCAGCATAACAGCACGATTCTATAGTCTCTTCAGAAAACTAAAAATAAAAAAAGTACTGTACCGGGGAGCAACTTGTGACTTGGCGGTACGTAACTTTTTCCGTTTTGATTTATAATGAAGCAACAAAAAGGAGAGAGAAAGTGAGTGGAGGAAAAGATGCATTTTCAACAAGAACAAACCAGAGAACCACAAGAGCAGTAGAGAAAGAGTGGAGAAATGACGTAAATGGTTTGAAAAGAAAAGTTTCCACTTTGCATGGAATATAGAATTGAATCAATATTTCTCTCTCTCTCTATTCCTTTTCTATTTTCTTCTTTTACATATGATTGAATGAGCATGTGGAGAATGCATGTATGTCTCTATAATTTAATATTAAATTAATATCCGGAAAAGTTTCTCGTGGTCAAAAAGCTGGGAAGGGAAAGTGGAATTGAATGATAAGGAAATACATACGTGTACATGTGTGTGAAGAGAAGACGAAAAGCAAATATAAAACTGAACAAAAAAGATGAAGAAGAAAAGTGGGGAAACCTGTAGCTTGACAAATCCTCTGCCGTAATAATTCCAGTTGCAGCTTCAATATCCCTTACAATATTTGCCGAAATTGTTCCATTGTAAAAGGACAAGGCTCCTTCTGTGCCAAGAGTTTCCAGAGTTACTGCGAGCCTTGGTCGTGCCATGGTTTCACCTTCTCGCCATGGTTCATTGCTTTGAGGATTTATAAATTCGGACCTATAATGATAATGCAAATAAGAACATGAATAAACGATAAGTTTTTGAAAAAAAAATCATTGATAGCGGTTTCTTTTAACTTATCATCAATCAATAAAAATGCATTTTTTGATTGGTAAAAGTTCCACAGGCAAAATAATATCTTGTAGATTTCACATTTTTGGATTTTTTTCCTCAAGGAAAGATTATAAAAATTTTGTATGCTTTTTAAGGATGTCGAGTGGCTCTCAAAAAAATTGTGATGTATTCATTGAAGAAAGGGATTGGAATGGAATCTATATTTACCACGACTGCACTCTCAAATATTCATTTTCTTTCTGCAAAATCAATTCGGGTGCAAAGAAGGAGAAAAGTAGTCCTTTACTCGCTTTCTCTATGCCTGTGTCTGTGAAGTGGGTACTTGCACAAAGCGACTGCCACTAGTACAAAATATATTATAATAATACGCTTTCACATAATGACATGCACGCTTCCACTGTAGACTAAAGTCGTCAATAGTGAATTTCGCACAGACAATCAGTCTCAACTCAAGTCTAAAAAATGTGGTGGATATTTTTCGGTTCCAGAGAGTAAGCTCAACTCACCCATAAAACTATGTCTGATATATATAAAATTGTATGCAGTGTATCATCACAGGGCAAGATTTTCATATTGTATTTTTTACAGAGGAAAGTATTATTAAATTGTGAAACAGGTAGAAAAAAGTGGAACATTACTACAAGATTTTTTTTGTCTTGAAGGCCGAACAATGAAGAATACCTTAAGATGGGATCTGCCTGCAGCTTTTCCTTGTGTTGTTCTAGAGAGTCTGCCAATAGCTTGCTTACGTTAAAACCATTGAGCGCAAGTTCTTGAGAAAATTTCACTAAATCTGCCCAAGCCACCCTCCCAAAGTTTTGATGAGCAACCCATAATCCGGCCACTTCTCCAGGGATTCCAACCGCAAGACCACCTGAGGCATTGAGAATAATAATACAAAAGAATGAAAACAGAAATTTCATTATCATCAAGCATTTTAAATGCACAATGACTGCTTTCTTTTTTAATTCCCTATTTTTTCCCTTTTCTTCTTTTGTCTCTCCTCTTTGTATACTTTACTTAATCTTCTTTTAACGCAACCAATTTACTTCAACTCACTTTTTTAACAGCGTAGAACAAGGAAAAGGTCACTAGCTAAAAAACAATTTACTATCTTTTACTACTTTCTTTGTTGTCTTCTTACCATTTACGGAAGCTAGTTTATCAACCTCGTAAGCATCAGGATTTACTCCGGATGGAGCAGTTTCTCTGCCATTAATGGCGTACACTCCACTGCCATTGTAGACCACCATGAATAGACCCCCACCCACACCACTGCTCTGGGGATTGGTTACGCCAACACACAAAGTCATTGCTACAGCCGCATCCACTGCTGAACCATTTAAATTTTGAAGGACGTTTCTAGATACATAAAATATCAGAAATTCTGAATTGTTCTAATAAAATAGCAAACATTTATATATTTATATACACAAGTTCACCGCCATAAGATTACCTTCCAATGTCGGAGCAAATGCTGGAGTCCGAGCTAACGCCGGATCTGTCATACTGAGCTAGAATTGAAGGTGATGGGGCGAGTAGAGATGGAGGATCGTCAGGAATTAATTCGGATTCATTTCGAGCGTCTAGAATCGGAGGTAGGGTTATCGCTAAAGTTATTCCTATTGATAGTGCCACCAAAACCAAAACAACGACTACCACCATAGCCAGTTGGCGTTTCTTCTTTCTAAACAAATATAAAATGCACCACATTAAAAACGTATAAAAATAATCCTTCATGAGGTTATCCCAGTTCACGGTAACCAGTCATCAGCCAATTTATACAATTAAAGCACCTGTTTTGCCAATGAATTTCCTCCAAAATGCTATTTTCTTTGTAGCTCCCATAAAAGGGATTTTCTCGTTTTTCAACGAGCCTCGACTTTTCCGAAAACATTTTAACTCGCTTAAAATATTATACAAATCAAGTTTTAAAAAGGGCCTGACAAAGGACCTTTACTCAAATCAAACGCTTCTATCAAACTGAGCACTTGACTAGAATCACTTTGAAACCCTTACAGTTCTATTATTTAGTGTCTTTTAGATATTTTAAAAATATTTCTGATAAAAATCTACATGACGACAATTGTTCCTACAAAAAATTACCACATACTACTACAGTAGCACATGATATAATACCAAGTGGAAGGCGTGTACAAAAAAAAAATCTGTAAAATTACTCGCCTAATTGTTCCCAAAAGCCAAAGAAACCCACACAACCTATTATTACCTACCGTCAAATACTACTCAATAAAAAGTGGATACTCAATAATACCATCATGTGACAATATTTAACAAGCTTTTGTATCATTTCTCCATCATTTGCATTGCAGAGTATTAAAACGTTAGAAAAAAAAACATTTCCCAGTCCCAGGTTTAATTTGTGCCTCATTTTTTTCAAACTTGCATACTCTTCAAGCACCTCATTCTCATCCCATCCCATACCTCAAGCGAATTAACATAACATACATACATTAAATACCAAAAAGTGTATCTCCGTGTGTGATCATCATGACCATAAAAGGTATCATAAGAATACGGTTGGTTTGTTGGTTATCGTTGTTAGGTTATCAATGTATTATTGTGGCATACTTACAAACATTCTGATGGCATTTTTTCTCCCTCTGACGATGACGACGACGACGACATAACCACAACTTTTGTACTTCCTCAAATCAATTCAGTATTCAGTCCTCTACTTACTTGCCTGTACTTCAAAAAAAAATTGACTTTACAACGTTATTCCATAGTCCGTCCCCGTCGTATCCACAAAAAAATATTATAATATTTCTAATCACAAATATCTATATATTTTTATCAGTAAACATACCTATTTAACTTATCTCCTCTCGTATCTTTTCATTCAACAACAAAAAATTGTCAGGGATAAAAGAAGGCAGTTCATCAAAAACAACACAGCAAAAATCATGTGCTCCTGTCCAAGTCAACAGTCACAAGTTTAGAAGAGACTCACTTCTTGTTTGAAAAGGCTAATCATTTGTTTAACCAAGATAACAAGAACAACGTTCCATCACACTCATCATACTCATTTTTCTACAATAGGTATACAGACAACATATCGTTGCGTTGCTATTCTTGTCTCGGTATTCCGATTCCGATAAGTGATCAACATTTTGAATAGAATTTTTACTAACTGAATTGTCGTAGTCAAACGCAATGTTGTATTGGTTATTGCATACAGAAGGCTGCTGTTGTGTTGAAAATGCGGGTACAAAAAAGTATTTTATGATGTACCTATGCACATAAATTATGATGAATTCCTAGACACAAAACAATGTAAAATTAAGTTTTCATTGTTTGTTAGTCATCGTTCGTAAGTTTATTAGGAAAATCCCCAGAACACACAGCAGAATAACTGCATAAACATCAACGTCACAGTCAACAGTGAATGAGCTGTGATAAAAGTATGGAATAGTATGAAAAACATAACAGTTTTTAACGATTTTTTAAACTTTGTTTATCCAAAAATTAAACATCAATCACATTTTTATTTTCAGTTTTATTATCATATTTTTTTTCAACGTACATAGTAATCAGTTACACTTTATTTCTGTAGATATGTATGTATTAATTACAATTGAAATAAAATTGTGATACATGAATCATTAACTTATTGTAATTTATTATTTCCATTTTTATGCTATTTGTTTGCTACAATTTTGCAAACATAATATGTAGCTTTTGTAAATTAGTATGCATCACCTTGAAAATTGAAAGTCTATATTTTGGCATCTTCAAGTAGCTTCAGTTCAAAATAAACAAGTACAAACTTAATTTTAAATTAGTTAAATATACAAATTGTACATAAGTTTGTAGGTTCTTACCACACCACATACAGATAATGTAAAGAAAACAAATGACTAAATCTGATCTAAACTACATCTTTGATAGTTGGATAGTCATAGAGGAAGTCAAGAAAGTAGCATATTAAAAAGTTTATACATAAATTGTAATTGCATTTAAAAAAGAAAACCTAGGAAGTTTATCATTTTATGAATATTTCAGTACACTTTTAAAATCATTATTGAAGTTGTTATGATCTTTTAAAAATTAAGATTTTTTTTGCGAAATGTTCCTCGTTCTAAAATGGACTGTTGCAATGAAAAAAATGAAGACTTAATATTTATAATATGACATGACATATTAACAACACACCATGATCATGACTATAAAAAACGCATTAAAAATATCAGTACATAATTATATTATAGTTTGTCCTTCTTGGTGGCTGATTTTTTAAGCTTTGTGGATACACGTTAAATAGTATTTGACGTTTCCACTGAAGAGGATGACGGAGGAAACAGCCGAAATGCAAAGGCACACTGAACCTTGCACACATGATCTCTGAGTATTTCACCAGATTGAAAGGATCGCGACAAGCGAATGCAATTATCAACTTTCATCGACTGACACAAAGGCTGAGGTTTTTTTTGTTCAATGGTTTTTGTGGATTTTCGTTGATGGTTGGTAGGAGGGCGATGATGGGAAAACACAGAAAATTTATGGAATACAAAGAGAAAAGGCAAAAATGAATATAAATATAACATACACATTACATTATCATCAAAGATGATTGCATTTTGAGAGAAAGAAAGATAGATATGTACAGAGATTTTCTCGACTTACCCCTTCCTTTGAACAAAGGCACATGACACAAGGGCTTATTCGTACAGCAGTTCCCAAAGTTATATTCTTTCCATTCATTTCACACTCGGTGCGATCTCTCCAAAGCTCAAGGTCCACTTCCGGTAATGACTCGCATGGAACACGTGGATTCCTAGAAGGGCAAAAAGTCAAAGAAAATGATAGAAAGTGAAGAAAAGTTGGTTCGTGATATTTTATTATTATTTCTTCTCAAAGAAAATAAAACTATGCAAATAGGAATAAGTGTCGGGGAGGGGGAGAAATACAAGTGTAGTTGTTTAGAAATAAGTTTAGCTCATACAAAAATGGTTCAGAGAGATCCAGCGCTGTTCTTTGTATGAACTGAATGCTATCGCTATTTTGACAGATAATTTTTGCCAACGACGATTTCCGGATGGTGGTGAGCTGTGCACTTGTGAATCTTATAAGAGGGTCTGCATTTTCATACCAGAATCGATCGCACTTTCGAAGTAAATGAAATTGTCTGCCGATGATACAACCAAATGTGGGTCCCACCAATCCTCCCTTTAATGGAGTCTCAGCCAAGCCACCCGGAAACAAGTCAATGTCATCTACAGTGGCGTAAATTTTTCTTAATTTTTGTACAAGTCTTGGACTGATTTCTCCTCGTAAGTCGTCAAAGCTCCGGGCTCTAGTCAAATTGCAAATGGCTCTGTATTCATTGTAGCCTGGGATTCCGTGGTCTCTCGCGCGCTGGATATTTAATGCCGCCAAGTCCATTCCTGAAAGTGGAGCTTTCTTCTCTTCAAACAAGTGATTTGTCACTTCCTCCGTGATAAAGTTGTCGAGAGTCTCCATCGGCGTGTTTGCCAGGCCATACATGAGCTCATCCACCATACCAACTTGGAAGAGCAAGTCAGGGTCAAAGAACGTGTGACGGAGTTGCACGCTGGGCTCTCGCACTCTCAAGTCGGACGCAAATCTTTTGAAAGCAGGCTTGAGGAGACTATGACCAAATCGAAAGGCGGCGGTGGCAAATTCATTAAAAATGGTTGCATCACACTTGCCATCGTAACCGTAAAAGTAGTCTTCGGGAACGAGCTCAAGGGCATACTTATGCACAGCATCCCAGCCGAGGATTCGAGGAAGAAACTCGCCATATGTTATATGCTGGGTCACTGCCGACAAGATCCGTCGTGCGTGTTGGTACAGTAATTCGTCGTCCCAGTGAGGATTCATCCTTTGTAGTTCACCTGCTACTCTGTTGTGCTCTCTCAGCCACATTGTATGAATTGCTGTAAGAGCTGGTTGCTCACTGCTTCGCAAGTCCCCTGAAAATATTAAAATTGTCAAAAAATACACATCATTGTCAACAAAATATTAATTCACATGCACGAACACAACAACAACATTACATGCGACCCAATCCAGCTCAAACCCCACTTCCATCATCCTAATTTTTACATTCAAGTCATTTTTGACACTGTCAACCTTTTTTCCATACTAAAATCAAGTCAGTATAAAGAACGCTGCAACGTTTTTCCCCTTTTATCTTACCAGCTTCAAAACAAAGTCCAGATTGCGCTTTACACTCTGGATGATCAGGAGTTTGAGGTAAAAGGTCCTTGTACTGATGCCCTGCTGGGTGCGTTGTCACGTTCAACCTTCCACCAATAAAAGTTCGAAGTTTTTTCGCCTCGCAGACGTCCGAACCGTAGGTATGACTGGCATCTACATAAGCTGTCACTTGGTTTAGCTGCTCACGAGCTCCTACGCAATTATTTATAATGAAAATTCGCCACCAAAGATGAATGAATGATCATATGCCTTTTTTATAAATATTTGAACATGAAAAACAAAGAAAGCTTCATTTATTCAAGCTGCTACCTAATGTAAGCTGTCCCGGGAGGGATCGAATAAAATGAAGGCAAAAAGGTAATCCTGTGGTTGAGTTGAATTTTGGAAAGTAGGGATCTCCATCCGGCACTTTAATTGGCCAGCATTCTGGATGTACACTATCTTTTGAGTCACATTGATGGCAGTCCAGAATAGAGCCTCCAAATCCTTTGTAATAATATTCAAAAAAAATTTTTTTAAATTAATAGAAACGGATATGATTACGTGATATATAATCTCTGTGAAAAAATACTTTATGTATGTACGCCTGAATGTACCTCTGTTCATTGGAGTGTGTGTTAAATCATGATCTAGTAACTGAGCATACTGCATCAGAAGCAAAGAGTACCGCTGATGGGGTACACTGATATCATCGTGAACCTCAAAAGAAATAAGTCTAGCGCTGGGTAGCTCTGTTCCGACAACTGACAGGGATTTTGGAGTTTGAAGTCCATCTCCATATTCCGCAGGCAGCATTCGCTTAAATGCTATGAATGCTTTACCCTTGTTTGGGTACTTCAAGTTATTACACCAACCTGTGACGCTACGAAAGATGCTGGTGTGGTCACATGGTAAATCGTGCTCACCACATCGTTCGTTTTTAGGGAGGTCAGTTAAAGTGGTCAGCTCAATAGAAGGCAAAGCACTGAGAACATCTCGAACATCTCTAGTTACAGGATGCGAATGTTCGCTGTCTTGTAAGTCGTCACTGTGTCCTACAATTCCATTAAGAAACCTAACCGTTGCGAATTGTAAGAGAAAAGAGGTATTCGCAATTTCCAGGGCTTGGGGTTTGGGTTTATTAAATCCAAAGGCGGTACCCACAGGGGAATGGGGATCTGCATTTTTATCTAATAATGATAATAAAGAGAAAAGCGCATTATGTAAATCATATGTGATCTTGGTGATGTAACCGTGACAATTTCAATTTAGGTATAATGTAATGTCAATGCCCCATCATATAATCTTGATCACGTACGATCTTTCCACAAATCCATTTCATGGGTACGAAGTCTTGTGATATCGGATCTGGCTTTTTTGATCGCATCTAAAACCTTCGTTGATGGAATGTTCTTTTCACTTTTGTCTGCATGCCACTTGCTAAAGTCAATCCGACGAATGGCATCGCCTTCGCAATGCATTGGAGAATTTCTAAAACAAGTAAACAAGATATGTAAAGTACATCAATGTAATACATTTTTCATTAATTAATTATCATATCATCAAGTCTTACAGAAAGGGATCCTTATCTAGAAACACTGTTGGTTGTACTTCATCAACTGCATTACTATTGTCGCAAATAATTCTCCCCAAAGTCACTTTTCTAATTTCCTGAAGTTGCTCTGGAACAAGACAATTATTTGAACAAAATTCGTTATCGATTTCATCCGTTTTGCCCAATAGTCTTAGAATGATAATGTACATACCCAATGTAAAAGCTGAAGGTGGCAAATCATTTTCATACCAAAACCTATCCCCATTCTTCAACTTCTGAAACTGAATTCCTAACAAACAGCCAAAGGTGGGCCCTACAACAGCCCCTTCTTGAGGGTACTCAGCCAATGCGCCAGAAAACAAGTCAATATCCTCAACAGCTCTACGTTGCATAACAAATGAAAATATATGTTGGGGCATTGTGAAACATACACATAACGATTATGCAATGCAGGAAATTAACAGTTAGAAATGGTGAATGGAACTTTTCAATATTCCAAAATATTTTGAATCGTACCCGTAAACTGAGCTCAAAGCAAAAATAACATCAGGCGACATGGTTGTATTAAGATCAGAGAATTCTTTCACATGACCTAATCCGCAAAGCTGTCGATAATTCACATATCCTGGAAGCCCATGGTCCCTTCCATGTTGTAAAAGCTGAGCAGCTAAATCCAATCCTGTGAAAAATAATTATTATTACGACTCCTTCCAACCGGAAATTTTTGGAAAGCCATTCAAGTGAATTCAACTACAAACAATTTAGTTAAACTCTTTTTCGCTACGAAAGGCAATAAAAAAGGGAAACGTGATGTGATAATGATGCATCAGTGGATATTGAATATATAAGACTGTTTTGAATTTTATATATTTCATAACAAAAAAATCTATTAAGTTTTGCATAAACCATGTTACCTCGAAATGGATCCGTCTCGAACATACGATTTGTCATGATATCATTTATAAATCGATCCTCACTCTGAGCCCTTCCCCTCAATAAGCCTCTAAAGAATTGATCCAACACTCCATTCCGGTAGAGATCAAACGGAGAGTAAAATGAGTCGGAAATGCTTTTATCTCCTACTTTCTTCCAGTTCTATATTGAAAAGAGTAGAAGCCATAAAATCCCAAAAATATCTCATCCACTTAAATAGAATATTTAAGTTAAAACAATAATCATAGTAGAAATCATCATAATCATAAGACTGAAAAAAATAAAGTCATACAATATCATATAAAGACATGGTTTTGGGCATCAACGAAGCAAAGAACCATAACGCTGCAGAGCCGACAGCGTTTAAAACGCCAACATTCGTGTTGATATCGTAACCATTGTAAAAGCCCGAGGATTGGGATAAGAGTCCATAGTCTGTTACAACGGACTGACCAAGAACTACTGGAAGGTACTCGTTGTATGTTATATGCTGGAATTCGGCGATCACTACACGTCTCGTTTCCTGAAACAATACCTCATCCGACCAGTGAGGATTTACTAAGCTAAGCTCCCTCGCGATGCGGTTGTGCTCACGAAGCCACATTGTGTGCAGTGCAGCAAGGCCAATGTGCTCATTAACTCTTTCATCTCCAGCTTTAAAACATCTAAAAAAATTGCAATCATAAACTTATATATTTTTTCCAACACGAACATTATCATCTTCATCCATCATTCATCATACACATCTCTCTGTAATTTGTAGACAAGAAAGTACGCACAAAAAGTAGGGCACAAAAACACATAAATAATTTATTATCTTTTCGTAATTTTCTGTGATGATAAAGATCTACAGTACAAACTGGAGAGATTCAGGGGTTTGGGGAGATACATATACAGTTGTATTACGTACAAAGGGGAAAAAGTCAAAGGAAAACAATGGCAGCTAGTGCTGTCATAAGAGAGGTGGTCAGGATTAAAATAACAAAGCAATATAACTACCTGGATTCCCCTCCAGCACTTGATTTACAGTAAATGGAAACTCCTCCGTCAGAAGGCAAGAGTTCTCCAGTCGGCCCAGCTTGAGCCCTGAGCAATCCTCCTTGAAATAACCGCAACTCCTCCACTCTTTTCCTGGTTGTTCCATACACGTGAGAAGCGTCAAGAAAACTAGAAGCTTGGTTAATCTGTTCTCGGGGACCCAAAGTACAACCAATTCTTGGGGCAACGCTAGATCGTACGTATTCCTGACAAATTTCCTTCATCTTCCCATAAAATGGATCATCTTCCGAGATTCGAATGGGATAGCAGTCTGGATGGAAATTTTCAAATGTGACACCGCAACATTTAATGGGGGAGCCGTCATAACCACTTGTTTGAGGCGTGTGGGCAATATCATGTGAAACAAATTCACCCCAGACGGCAGTCAATGCCATGAGATGTGCGTGAGGACGATCAGAGTCCTTGTGAATGGCGAGCGAGACGGACCGTGCTGACGGTAGGTGCTTGCCGTCCACGCTCATTCTGGGCGAGCTTACTCCTGCGACCACCACAAAAAAACATCCAGAATATTATTTAGCATGTCATCAAGATTATTTTGAGCACGCACCAAAAAAGTTGTAGATAAAATATGGAAAATATATTTAAAACTGGTTTTTAACCGACCAAGCAAAAAAACGGAAGCAGTAAACATGATTATTTATCTTGATATATTTTTAAACACCCTTGTCTGCCAATTTGTTGAACACTTTTAATGACGGTTTAAAAAGAAGTTTCTCATTCCACCCACGAGTTTACTCACATTAAACAGTTCTTGATCTTGACATTCAACTGATTCAACGCGTACTCATTCACGTTTTAAAATGCATTTTTATCAGATGACCTTATCAAAATAGTTTGCTTGTTGAAAAGAATCACTAATAGGCATATCGAATAAACGATGGGAAATTTGAACTTAAAACAAAATGGATCGTTTATGAAATCTAAATAGCTTCCCATGCAAAATAAACCTCAATGTTAAGTTATGAACAAGCTTACACAAATGCTTACGCACATAAAAAAAAGTTTGCTGATTTGTTGGTATTTTATAAGTCACGTTTGATGTTTAAAATTGTACAACAGTAACAAAAGCAAAGTATCAATTTTTTCTATTGCACTCGAATAAATTTCCTCAGGGAATCCATCCCATCATCAAAGCAAACAAAACAGTTGTATGACCTATTAATATTATGTAGCTTTTAGCTTTTTATGGCTTTATGTTACGCATATATGCATCTAGTTTCCGTTTTATTTCTCTTTGGCCGAAATATTATCTAAATATTTAAACTAGTCTCACACGGAAGGGAAAATAAAAGTAAAATCGTGATTGAACATTTTTGTATGTTAAAATCTTAATACGGAAGTTGACACGATTTTTTAACCCTATGAACCTTGGCCTCAAATAAGGCCTCATATAAAATTAAAGATGAAAGACTAATTATAACTTTTCAACCCTTTTTTATTTAAAATTTCATAAATCTTACCGTCAGCATAATCAGGCATTAAATATCGTAAATATCGCATATTAGCTGATCCCCATCTGGGATGCTGGACATTATTACAGTAGCCATTATACGCTCGGTATTTTCTTGGCTGACAAGGGAAATCCACTTTCAAAGAACACTCTTCACTGAGTATGGAATCCCTGATATCCAGATTTGGCAATGAGTAGGCAGTCTGCTCTCGCGATAAACGGTATCTAGATACGGAAGTAATAAAAAAATAATAAGAATACTTCAAAGTAAGCCCTAGATAAAATAAAACGCTAGAAACAAAAGTGTTTTGTTTGAATGTTACATAAATTTTTGAAACAATAGATTATTAAGTCATCTCTCAGCTCAAGTATTTTGTTACAGTTTTGTATTTCTTATTACTTTTGGGTGATTATGTGAGAAGCTTCTTCAGAAAGAAGTGAGATCCTTGAAATATTTTGAGCAGAAGGGTTTGCCTTGTGGGAGGTAGACATAAACCAAGCAGCGGAGCCTGGCTTATGAAATGAGCCTAAATATAGGATAAAAACGGTTAATGTACATAAATTCATATGTGTCCATTTGTCAAATTCGCTGACGATAGTATAAAAGATGTATAAATGAAATTTTTACCTGCATTGTAGATCTGAGGCTGAAAATAGTCAAACCGATGACTAACTATTTCTTGCGCCCGAGTAACCGCAAATCTGACATCCTCAGCGGTTATGTTGGGGAGTGGGGGGAATTGTGATGAAGATGTGGACGTCTGTCTACGTACTCTGGAAAGCTCCTCACTAGTAAAGTAATGGGTTTTGCTGCTGCTATCATGGCGAAAATGATTATGATGATAACTGGCACTAGTGGCATTTGTGATGGGAATGGAAACTGAATTGAAGATGGTTAGCAGGAACAGAGGGACTACAATCGTAGCCACAGTTATTTTTTCTGCTCCGTCTGTTTGTCTTCTCCATCTCCATCTAAGTATAATAGACAATCAAATTATCTTGTTCACACTTGTCGCACAAATCATAAATGTTGCATCATTTGTCTTACAATAAATACTCTTTTATGATGATGACCTTGACTATTTTTCTTAAATCTTTTTCTTTTATCCAATAAAAAATTAATGTGATTGACATTTTTCCTGGAATATTAAAAGATTTGCTTTAGCCTTGGGTATTTCTTTTAAATCTGTCTGGCTGTCTTTGACTGTCAATCCAATTTAATTACAAAGAGTCTCATATATTTTTGAGGTAACAAGCTTGCATAAAAATGCAATGCACCTCAACTTAGTACCATGCAACCACCCAACGTAATTGTCATTTAAAACTTCAAATAAGTACCATAATAAATAACAATAATCCTTTGCATAATAATTAATGGCATATTCTGCATCTTCATAATTGGTAACTATTACTGTTAGTAACATGCAAACTCAGCAGTATAACTCCACGAGTTAATGCGTTGTGCAAGGCGCATCTTCATTCATAATTCCAAATTAGTGTGCTCGTCTTCACTACAGCGTAAGAAAAAAATCAAGGTCCTTCTGTAGTCCTGCACTCTAACTTAATGCGTCTATTATTTATACTCCCTTGCATTTTTTTCCAAAGCTGAAACTAAGCAATCATTGTAACAGTATAATCTAGCCATTAAGTTTAATCATTTTCATATTAACATTTAAAAACCATCTTGTTATGGAAACAACTGTAATATCATTTTTCAACTCTTTTCAACTCAACAAAGACGCTGTTTTGAAAGCTAAACAAGCTTCATCATATAAATCAAGTGTCTGATTTTGGAACATCGTCATCATTTCGTGCATTTTTAAATATGATGAATGACTGATAGCGACGACATGATGGTGACATTAGAATGATGATGATGAAAAATCAATGATCACGCTTATTGTTAGACTCAGTTTTGAAAGGGTATATTGTAGCTACGCTTTAAATTAAAAAAAGTGCACTGATGAGATTTTTATGAAAGGCAAGGCATCTACCACCACCAACTCTATTTAATAATACTTGTTGGTATAGATTACAAACTGTTTGTTTGTTTAGCACGTGAGCAGTTATTAGTAGCAGTTAGGTGTTGATAAAATACGATTGATGATGCAGATGCAGATTAAGATGGCGTCTTTGCTGTCGTAAGATTTTTTTTATGACTTTGATGATGATGGCGACATGGCGAGGACAATGATGAGCTTTAAAAAATATTTGAAATGCAAGAGGAAGTTTAAAAAAGCATCCTTTCATTTTCGTTGAAGATATTAAAAAATGATATAATGACTAACGAAGCTTTGTTTGATGGTATTTGGAACAGTAGAGTTGTAATGCAGTTAGTAAGTCAGTGCACAACGCACACACCCTCTGACCTGTGTGTGCGGTAAAGGGTTTTTGCATGCGTGTGTAAATTAGCATAATATGCAACGTGTGTGTGCCTACAAGCATGCACATTAATAGATTGTTGATCATTATGCACTGTCATTTGTCATTTTGAAATAGAAAATTTAATGGCAGTTTTGAGTTGATGATCCCGATCACGATTTCGTATCAGTTTCGTTATTAAATTGCTCTAAAAGAAGAAAGGAGGAGGAGACGAAGATATCGTAAATGAGTAACGGATATTATTATAAAATTATTATAATTAATGGCTTTTATATAATAAATAATGGTCTATAGATATAATGTCAACGGTATACCCTCAACAATTATTATTGGATATAAATAAACAAATAAAATCTGCCAGGTCACTTTCATTAAACATTTTAAAACCTGCACTGCTGCGTGTAACACATTTTAAAAAGCGATGAGATGAGAGCATGACATTAGCAACCTATTAAAACAGCGTTCTACACTTATCTGTCATTATACTTTGGATGCTGATGTAATCAAATCAAGAAAACGTAATTACAGTTTTTAACTGCTGGATATTATTTGCATATCGAAAAGCAGTTTTGCCTTTTTATGATTTGACATGAGCATGTGTGGTAATCTATACATCTCATTAAGACAAGTACAAGAACGGATATTAAAATCTGCTGAATGTTTTGTAGATCATCATGATTGCTTCAAATTTACAGGTACAATGGCGCCATGGCTTCAGATTAACGATGTTGTATAGGCCCCTTTTTGTTACGCTATTTTTGGATACGATATCATTGTTAAAATTAATTTTTAAAAAGAGAGACATATTGCATACATCTTGATGTAAAATTTAACTGATTTGCTAATCAATTGAGCTTATTTGTTGAAAAACTGGAAAGTTATGTGAATTATAAGTTGTAGGTTCTCACTGCTTTCGTATACTTTGCTACTTTTAGCGGGTTTTATATTTTGGTGAAAGGATGAATGAATCCAAGCCATTGTATTCCTTTCGACGGTTGTTGGACTGGAAGCGACTGCTTTTTTACCTTTTGATGATGATATGCAATAAAATTGGAGTTGAATGGTTGCAATCAGCGGAATGAAAAGGATCAGAGAGCAGAAGAGTCAGAAATTACTTCAGGCAATATACGTTCTTTCAGAGGACGTTACTACCACCCACGGTCATTACCACGTGCATTGTGAAAAATGACGGGTTTAATGTCAAATCAATGGAAAATATTTTATGACTCATCAAATATTCACCTTCACAATTAATACACTCTACATGACGACAAAAAAATGGTTGCATGAAATAATGTTGAGATTATAATTCGCTCCAAAAGAAAAGTCATTCAAGGAAGCCCACTATTGAATGTCATGAATCGTGATTGAGTGAGGGTGGATAAGTGGATAGCTTTAGGTGTCTTGTCTTTATGAATATATCATAATCTTCTTTGGAAAAGTACTCACTCAAAAAAACCGAAATTTAAAAATGAAAAATTTCATTTCTTGCATTCGTCCTGCACGAAACCACCAACATACAATTCACTAACCGACATTAATTGCATAACCTTCACTACTCCTTGAAATAAAGTTTATTAGTTTTTTATTACTTTCATTCATCCAACTCAAGAAGAAGCTTTGAATCTTTTCAGGTGCTTTTATCATACTCCAAAATCTTTCTAATGGCAACCAGCACTACTACACTACAATGCATTGTTAAAGAATATCCATAAAAAGATTATTGTGTTAGTAGGGATTCAATAGATCACATCTTGCTGCAATGCAGAAAAAGGCATTGTTTGCGTGAATGAGGTGCCCGGTTACATGGTGTGTGTGTCTATTTTGTGTGATATATGACAATCTTACCATTATCATCATCAGATCACGACACTACCACCGAGTCAGAGTGGTGCCACATTTTTGTCCCCACACAGGTGCAGGTGGTCAGTTATTTATGTAACTGATAAAATTAGCATAAAATTAAATATTTAAAAACCTATTTTCATCATGATGACCAGCACACCGGCGATACATGCATTAGTAAAGAACTTGTAACAACTTGCATTGTTGCTGTACTGATTGATAATCCAAGTATGATTATTAAGTGAAAGAGAAATATGAGCTTGCTTGATGCTCGCTTCTCAATAATTTTGAAGGTCATTCCGAACGCTGCATTTTTTTCATGCAAAAGAAGCATCCTGCTTTTTGCATTCACGTTTTTCACATGATTAATTTCTATTTCTTGAATTGCATAAGAATTACATATGAGTTTATTCATTTACCTATATAGTACATGTATACTCAAACGATGACTCAAAGTTGATTACCTGAATACATAATGGGTTTATTAGTGTTTCCAAAGATATATTTAACCCTTTCCTTTCTCTTGATATTTATTACCTTGTCGAACTACATCAAGAAGTAAAGTGAGTTTTATTAATACCAGTTGGTAAACTATGCGCATATATTAAAATTGTATGTGAATGTTTTATTCTGTGTCCACCTCTTGCACAAAATTTGGCACGAATTTTTTTTAAAGCAGTAAAATAGGGTATCCAACTAATAATTGAATATGTCCCCCAATATAGTTGGCACAATTTAGACAGATACATTTTATATTTTTGAAGTAATCAAATTTGTGTAATCCGAGTAGACATTTCAATTTGACAAATTAAAACAAACGAAAATTTCATTGCATTGGTAATATTTTAAATATCCGTAAAAAATTAATTGAGTAAAAGTCTGCGAGGTGGTTCCATCATCCAAATAAGGATAAACTTTTTTCAGTCGTTATCTTCACATCATCAGCCCAGTCTCAAAAAAAATTATGAAATCTTTGCGGTGAACCTACATAATTGACTTGTTGATCATTATTTGCGATGACGACAATATATTCGTGTATAGGTAATTATAATTATGTCTTTATTCATAAAACTGCGTGGGAGGAAGGGAAGACGTAGACAAAAAAGAAGAGAATGTCTCTTTTGATACTGTGTGTAGAATAACCATATTCGTCGAGAGACGCCATGTAAAAAAATCAAATTACAAAAACAGTTCACTTTTACTTATGACGTATATTTCCACAGCGAGTGGTGACGGTGACGAAGAATACTATTGAACTAGGTAAGTATTCCACTTCCACACACTACACTGCCCTTTGCCCTACAAACCGACTGACAAACTACACGACTTGATGACATGATATGAACGTGACATGTGTGTGTAGTACCTTTAACACCGACGATAATAATGTGCGTGAAACAAGAACAAAAACCGCTGCGCTGCCGTCAAAACCAGCAATACCACAGCAAAGAGTATAGCGTAGTGGTAAAAATGATTTTGTCGTCATGTCAAAAACTTTTCTTATTATGTAACTTCCTCTCCAAAGTAAACATTTAGGTAATTACTATCCATTCGCATCATATCATCAACACAAAATAGCGGAAAAAGATGACAAGTTGATTAATCAACACCCAAAATTCTAAATTTACCATGTAATTGTATACTCATATCTACTAGATGACTTGTATGCAAAATCCTCAAGTCTTCTTAAACCCTTCCATGATGATGACAACATGACAGCTTTTTCGCATCTTTTGAGTAGTTGCAGAAATGCGTCTTTTTCAAGGTTTTGTATTGTTCAATACCATAAATCTCTGCGTTTTATCATTTATTACCAATTAAGAATAAGAACGTGCTAATAGATACTGTACCTTAACTTCAAACAAACAAGGGCAATAATAATATGTGGTTCAAGAACACACACATACAACATACATCCCCTCCTTTAATTTGTACTAACCTTGCTCACTTGAACAAATTCATAGAACACAGTTTCATACCTGCACTCTCCACACGGTGCGGTGAATGGCGACATTGCAAAGCTAACTAACCCAATGTGCGTTTTATTATTGGAAATGGGCAATTTAATAGTACGGTTCAAAAATTATAATGAAGTTTCAAACTGTTTTTAGTGCTTATTGCAAAAATGCAGTGCCAAGCCAATGCATATGCATACCATGCTATACTGGTCCCTGTGACGATTATTTGTCAAAAATTTAATCTGAATGCTGCAGTGTATGCGACGACATTACCAAATATACTATAAAGATTTCAATTGTTGATAAATCGTTACTTGTTCTCTTGAAAAAAATACCCGAGGAGAGATAGACAGAGGAAACAATGCAGTGATGCTTCATTGTTGTTGCATTTTTGTGACCATTTCTGGTGATCATGGGGCAAAACAGGAGACATTTGTATACCTAAGAAGATGAATACCGTGATAATGATAGCTCTGCCTTTTTTCTAAATACTTTACTTGCACGGATGGAGGAGCAAAAATAAATGTTTATTGCATCGGAGTTTGATGGAGGATACAGAATAACATAACATTATGTTTTTTATAAATTAAAATAGCGTGCCTGAATGTCTGTTGTTGCAGAGATAAAATGTATCGTGTTGACTGGCTGGTTATTTACGAGACAACAAGACAGGTTGTAAAACAAGCCATGTTGCACTTTAATATATGGAGGACGGCAACAATATAACGAGAGAGGATGTGATTTCCTTTTCGGCAGTAGTAAAATGTTGCTTTTATGAAGATGAGATGAATCGGTTGAACCACGTTTTTTAGAAGGAGGAAGGCAAAGGCAAGAAAATAATAACAAAACAATTTATTCAGCGCTAACCATTCAGGAATAATAAGTGAGTCAAGGTCGCATTTCAATTCCCCTCCAAAAGTCGTCGAGTAATTAGAAAAAGATGAACAAGTACACATACCTGGGCAAAGGTATCTTTAGGTATTCAGATTTAAAATTCATAATATTTTTTTGCATTGTCCTCCCTTTTCTGATGATGATATGCTATGTTACTTGTAAGTGAGTGGTGTACCCTACAAGGTTTGCAATAAATATGCCTAATCGCCCTCAAGCAGAAATATAACCTGTGCAAGTGTCCTGTCCCTTTTTGTGTACCAGACCAAGTCGATCTTAAAAAACCTCTGAAGCGTATCATTATCTGGTCTCTTGGGGCCGGGTTGTTGTGCAATCTTTTTTGTTTAAAAATGATGATCAAGTAAAAAAATAAGTCCTTAAACGAACGTTTATTTTTCTTTAAAAAACAACTCTGCTTGTATTTCAATATTTCAAAATATTTTGGAAACTCCAAAAAAGCATAACAAGTTATTCTGGATGATTAGGATAATAATAAAAGTTGAAGGATATTTGATGAAGTAAATGCTTTGTTTTTGTCTGATGTCATGTCATCCATCACTAAAAAATCATATAGTGCTTACTAGCATCATTACCTCATCAAGATAAAGATTACTATCGTTTTAACATGATAGATCACATTCATCAACAAGCATAACATGCACTTATTGATGTATGTATGTAACAAAGTTTATGGGCTTGTTTTCTAAGGATTCCGAAACTAGAATTGACAATGCGAAAATGAAATTGAAAGTTTTCTCCTCACACATTCATCATTTTATAATATGTAATGTTGAATGTGTTGGTCTGCTTGGGAAAAGGCATAATTTTCCATTATCTTATTTCGTATTGTTACATACGAACATTGAGAACGACAACAACCAATTATTTAACTAGCAGTAGCTCATGTGTCATGTCAAATGTCGTGTCGCTTTGTTTGATTTGTTTGTTTAAAAGTATTAAATTCTTGGCTCGTCAATAGTTTATTACTATTGTCTATTTAAGTAATACATATTATTGTGAAGATGGGGTGAGATGGACACATTTGTACTTCTGCTGCTGGTGCATATCAGCATTTAGAAAGATTAATGTGATGATGGTCAATTTCTGCATCCGTAGTTACGAATTTTATGTCAGGGCTATAAATATTATTGTAGGTGTCATTTTTCTAACAACATACATAGATAACTTGTTTGTTAAATTGTATATCATAATCATGTTTGCATATGTAATTATTACATTGGAGAATTGTTTGTAAAATTGCAACGAATATTTAATCATGGGAAAATTTATGAATTTTTTGAAATGTCAATTTTAGAAAGCCATATAATATACTGTCTATATATAAATATTTAAATACTTAAATCTTTTGCAATGCACAATTTTAATGATAATGTGATATTATGGCAAAATATTTGGCTAACATAAAATTTAGGTATAATATATACATAATATATATAATGATGATGAGTCAATCGTCAAGTGTGAAATATGAAGACCGGAATGCAAAACTGCATCAAATATTTAATGAGCGTAGTACCTACTGTTTGGCAATATTTTTTTGGGAAGAAGCTATTTTCATGGCAATTTGCAATTATGACTTGTTTCAATCTCTGAAGTTTTCCAACTAGTCAGTCAATCATATCAAGCAGCATTGCAGTGCAGTCAGTCGCCAGCAGTTCTCAATTCTCATCATCGCATCATGTCTTATGTAATTTTTGAGTTTTTGTCCAGTTCTTTACAAAGTTTTGCACACACGCAGCAATCAAACAAGTTTTGTACTTAGGTACTTTTATTGTACTTTTGCAGATGTTCATGCAACTTATTTCATCTTCATCATCGTCTTTTTTTCGTGGAAGTAGGAAAAAATGATGATGCGTTAGACAAGGATGATAATGATGATAAAAATATGATATAATAATTTAGTGATCTGATATGGTACGTTGCATGTATAAATGTTCTATGGAGCATTATGACAAATTTTCTCACAGAGGAGCATCGACGCATGAAAGTGATAAAACGCTTATTAGTTTTGCTCCCTCCTGCAACAAAAAAGGTTTAATCCCATCATGGAAAGTGAAATAAATAATGTATTAGAATAGACTGGACTCCACATTTTACTATGTATAATTTTGAAAAGACCGGACCATCGACTGTTGGCTATATTGACTTTTTTATGTACAAATGAAAGTAAAAAAGTAAATTCATGACGCGCCTAGTGTAAATTGTGTTGTAATTCAAGTAAATTAAAAATTTACAACCGACGACTATAATGACAAAAATGAAGAAAAAAATCCCCCATTATCTATTAAATACAAAACTAAAAATATTCGTTTACCTGTAAGTCATATTGCTGAGGATCCTGACTGCCTTGTTCCACCAAAACATGCGCCGTGAAGATTGTGTTGGGATTTTTTTTTGATGAAAGCGAGAACAATTTTTGTGTATTTAAACGGATTCACTCAAATATCATGAAAAAATGAAATAAAAAGTTCAATGTTTCTTTCCTCCTGAAAAAAAAACTTTTGACACTATTGAATATTTTAAACTGGATAAACACAAAAACCATTCTTTAAAAAATACTTCACTCTTTTTCTCTCTTAATCGAGGTCCTCGTGATTAGGAATTTTGCATGAGATTTTGTGCTCATATGACGCTACATAAACTTGGGAATCTCATTGTCTGTTCAGTTCAGTGCAGCATGCCGCTGTTCAGAGGACGCTTGGGCTAGCTCGTTATCTGAATGCTGCATGGTTAATGTTTATGTAATTTTTTTTAGCAGTTCTTCTTCTACTTCTTGAAAGAGTGCAATCAATCTACCTAGCGCACCATAACCACCACCATCACTAATACCACCACAGAAAAACACCTTTAAACGCCCATACAAACTGCTAAGATTGAATATGAACTTGCTTTTGCAGGTAAGAGAGAGGGTGCCTGTCTTCTTCGCAGACTTACTGGTTTGTAAGTGAGGGCAAATCCTTCTGGTGAACAATGATTTTATGCGAACAGAGCTGAACGTCTTAAACAATGTATTTATGGTGATGATGATTATAATAACAAGGTATGCAAAACAATTCCACATCTATATTGTATGGAGATGGTACCTTTCGTCTTGATTAATTTTTTCAAGAGGTTGAAAGTAAAATGGACAAATGATTTTAGGAAGTTGATTTTAAAAAGAAATAGTTCACAAACTTGATATTATGTTTTCGTTGTTTCCATTTTTAGGTATTTATCTTTTAATAAACTCTTTCAGTATCAAAAGTATAACAAAGTTAAGTGTATTCGTGAATTCGTGTTCACTATATTCACTGACTTCAAGTTGAGTATCACATGCATTATTATTTTGATAGAAATAGGTATACAATTATTTTTACACTTTACTTTTGCTACGAAGAAACAAAATAACAATACATTTATAAATATAGAACAATATGAACAAACTTTTTCGTTTTCACAAGTGTCATCTGGATTTTACTATAACAATAACATTGGTTTATAGGAATTTAAGTATTTAAGATAGTACTTAAGTAGTAATATACATGCATAAAATTGCTACAATAAGGATGCAAGCGTTCAGAGAGCTACCAAAGACGCATCAGTTTCCGGTGCAAGATACACCATTTTGACTTAATTATTACAAAGGACAAAACTGACATATCAAGCTTCACGAAGAAAATGACCGTTTTACTAAATCAATACAACTTAGTACATTTTAAAAGTTACTCAGTCAAATACCTGAACAACCCCGTATGTTTGTATCCTTCATAATATATGTAATTAGAAGATTCTTTGGCTGACTCAAAATATATTGTACCAATCCAACACTAATACAAATCTAATTAAAGTTTGAATTCGAAATTGTTACATTAATAACTCAATTTTTACCTTCTTTGAGGTCTTAACAACGGCATCTTTTATCTTAAATTTCCATTTGGCAAATAACTTCACGATTAACTTCACATTAAAACATAGATGCAATATGCAATGTTATAAATTAATATGGTCCAGTTTGCACGTGACCCTCTTAAATGTTTCGATATGCATAAGATTCCCTGAATTCAATTATCAATTTAAAAAAATGCATTATACTTAAATAGTTAGTGTAACGGCTTATATCTATGGTACAGGTAACCATCAAGGAAAACGCAAATTAATGAATTAAAAAATTGTAAATCATATCCAGTATAAAATAAAAGAAACAGAGCAACAAATTTGGTGCGTAAATACATAAAATTAACAACTTACAAGAATAAATAACATAAAACTTATAATACAAGTCGATAAAAATGGCAATATCAACTGCTTCGACTGCAGTTGAAAACTTTAAAGTCTGTACAACATGATCGACCCAAAAGCCTGTGAAATGTACAAAAATGCAAAAAAAACTAGAAGAACATCGATACCAGCTATTTCTGGAGGTGCAGTTATACTGCGACTTTTCATGACAATCTAAATTAGACATTTCTGACACTCGGCGATATTAATTAAATCTTAATCACAAAATAACGTCGATGGATTCACGTATTGCCAAAATTATTACTACTGAAATTTCCTCCACCAACGCCATTGTAACTGACCGTATTATTATTGCTATGTGTTTGCATTTGCCCGGATGGTTGATGAGCTACAGAATTTCCTTCCATATCTGGGAAGTACACAGTATTGGCGGCATGCATCTGGGCATATGCAATATCTGGGATGGTAGCTGACGACTGCGATGAACGTCGAGAGGAATTTGGAGCCGTATTGGCTAAGGATGCTACTCTTGATATCCTAATTTCAGGGCCAGGGGTTGAGGAATAATTACTGGGAGATGACCTCTGACCAGATCCATGGTCAACGTTTACATAATGCATCATCCCTGAGGGTGAATTCATTTCATTTGATAACCGAGTACGAGACGACGTGACACGAGCTGGAACAGAAACAGACTGAAATAAAAAAATAAAAATCTTGTAAACATTTGGAAAACATAAATCCCATAATGCAGAAATTCATGTGCCAATAATAAGTGTACAATAAGTGTATTAAGACAATTAACCAATAGGTAAATTGTTGGATTTTGCTTCGTTATTGTTGGATTGTGTTACTTACTTGCGCTTGATTTCCAGTTTGCATGGATGACTCACTTTCTTGTTGATAATTTAATGTTAACTGCTGATTTTGTTGGTTATACGGCAGAGATGATGCTTGCTGGTTAAGCTGAATGTTAATGTGCCCCTGTTGAACAGAATTACGATTAGGATGTCTATTGTTAAGAGATACCAACTGTCCAACCCCCATGGTAGAATGTTGGTTATTTGTTCCAGTCATATGTGCATCTTGAGCAGTTCTTCGTCCTGCCACGTTTACAGGAGGCGATATTGGCGACAGCCTAGATCTACTATTTGGTCGAACTACATTGGTGGGCGTAACGACTACTCTATTGGCAGCAGGTGTGTTATTTAAAAGCCCCTCCAAAGTCATACCATCCAGAGAATTTTCTTGTCCCGACGAACTACGTCGCGAAAGACTAGCGACCTGACCCCGAGGACTTGCAACTGCGTTGGGGCCTGTATAGGGCACACTACCGATCTGTTCTCCACACATATGTACTAGGATGCGACTTTGCGTTTCTACGGGGGACCGGCTAACTGGAGGGTTTGATGGGGGTCGAACCTCCAAAATTTCAATGTCATCATCGATATAAGTAGCACCCGCTGCATTAGATACAGAATTAATGGCCACCATTTGTCGCTGGATTTGCTGCTGACTAGTCATCTGCTGCTGCTGCTGTTGCTGGAGTTGATACTGACTAGACATTTGCTGCTGCTGAAGTTGTTGCATACTAGACATTTGCTGCTGCTGGAGTTGTTGCAAACTAGCCATCTGCTGCTGGAGTTGTTGCTGAGTGGTCATCTGCTGCTGTTGTAACTGTGGTGACCTGCTCGCATGTCTATGTTGTTGGATTTGCGGGGCAGGCATTTGTTGATGAGTCCTCTGTTGCTGTTGTGATTGAGATCGTTGACGATACTGCCCATTCGCATTCGCCAGTTGTTGCCGGGCATAATTGGCATCCGTATTTTCAAACACTTGTGACTGATGTCGTAGTTGAGGAGGTGTAGACTGCCTTATAGTACCAACAACATTACGAGGGGGAGCAGTGTGGACTTGTTGGGCACTTGGTTGCTGCGTAAAATACTGTGGTTGTTGCTGTCCTTGACCTGCACTATTTTGTTGCTGTTGGGAAGCCATGTTGAAGTGAGCCTGGCGTTGTAGCAAACTTGCTGTGTTCGGGGAACATTGCCTTGGTGGCACAAACAACTGTGCGGTTGGTTGCTGGGGAGGAGGAGGATGGAAATGCCTTTGTTGAGAAGTACTGCTCGACATATTCTGAGGTCGTAGTTGTTGAGCTATTTGATTTTGCTGTGGAGATGAGCTGGACTGAGTTGTATGCTGTGGAGGAGCCGTTCTCACCTGACCCTGGAACTGCGAGGCGTTTTGTGAATGCTCCTGTCGTATAGGTTGCACACGAAGATATTGTGCATGTTGAGTTTGACGAGGACTTTGTGACTGTAAATTAGTTGAGGGATTTTGTAATAATTGTTGTAGCTGTTGTTGTTGAGGATGCCGCACGGTCTGCTGTTGAGTAGCATACTGTTGTTGCTGCACCTGCTGAGTAACCTGCGACGGGGAAGTATATTGTTGTTGAGTGACCTGCGATTGGGGAGCATATTGTTGTTGCTGCGACTGCTGCTGGGTAACCTGCGATTGGTTAGCATATTGATGTTGTTGCGTTTGCTGCTGCACGACCTGCGATGGGGTAGAAAATTGACGTTGTAATTGCTGCTGCATGCCCTGCGATTGATTAGTGTGTTGAAGTTGTTGGGGTTGCTGCTGCACGACCTGCGATGAGGTAGTAAATTGACGTTGTTGTAATTGCTGCTGCATGACCTGCGATTGATTAGTGTGTTGAACTTGTTGGGGTTGCTGCTGCACTACCTGAGATGGGGTAATAAATTGGTGTTGTTGGTGTCGCACTGCTGGTGCTGAAGTTGCGCCTTGTTGTTGCTGCTGGTTTTGCCACATAACCGACAGCTGGGCACGATTCTGTTGTTGTGGCTGGGCCTGAGTTTGATTTGAAACTTGCTGTTGTGGTTGATGAGACTGTGTTGAAACTTGTGAAGGACCTGGCGCAACCTGCGGAGCTCCTTTTGCAACATTTCTTTCATAAGAAATTTTGAATTTCTCCACACGGTCCATAAAATTTTTCGGGCCCAAGTTGGTGTGGTCCATCATTGCACCTTTAGCATACCCTGTATCCCTCGTCACACCCCTAATGCACTGCCAAAAGTTCAACAGCATATAGTTGAGGTTTGAAGTGGTATACTTCTGAACGAGTCCTGGCTTGGTTGACAAGACTGCGAGTACATTCATAAAAGTTTGTTCACTACGGCTAAAATTTTCAGGTACGTGCATATAGTGCCCAAGAATCCGCATTAATCTTGTGATTTGGACAACAAGCACACCCCGCATTCTCTCATTAACGTGAGGTCTTTTCGATAGAATGACAGATTCAAGAAGCACCTCAAAATATGCTGCAAGCTCTTCAACAGTGGGCTTGGCAGCTTCCATTCTGACCCGAGGTTCTGGAGTAGACAGACTCGTATGCTTCATTCTTAAGGAAATAATTACATTGTCAACAGTATCGTGGTTTGTAAAAGACTTTTGTCTAGCTTCACTCAACGTGGACATTTTCTTTATGACATCCGCAGTACTTGCAGCAGGTTCCTGGAGTGAGGCTGCCAGTTGCTTGACGTACGCTAGGTTTTCCTCTGCTGCTTTTACAATTATATCCATGCCGACCTTCAAATCCTTCAATGGTTCTTCCAACTCAGACCACGGTGAATTTGCGATGGCCGGAGAAGACGTCCTTCTTTGATGTACTTGAGGTGATGTCGTCGGAACCTCTACAGTAGAACAGCTGGATGTGGAACTGGTCGTGGGCATAGGCACCAAAGCAGAGCTCACAGGGGCAATGGGTGATGCTGATGTTACTGGCGTCGAAACAGCTGGTGGGGATATTGCCGCGGAGGATACAGTGGTTGATGGATTCCCTTCAGCTTCTAAACCTGCAATAGCAAGCAATGCTTCCACTGTTGTTGGGGCCATTGCACTTCTAGTTGCGGGTACTACTGTAACAGAACTAGAAGTTCCTGAGAAAGTACCTGAGGAAGTACCTGGTGTCTGAGCGATGGCTGAAACAACCACATCTGAGCTTACTGGAACCCCTGAACTAGAACTCGATGCGGTTACAGACACTGGTGGTAGAGAGGGTACTATATCTGGAGTTAGAATTCTTGATACAGCCACTAGTTCTGATACAGAAGCTGGAAGTGGTAAGTCTGACAAGCTCCTCATTGTATCAATATCAACGGAACATTCTTCTGGTGTTAAGCAGCTTGTAAAGTTTGCAATTACTTGTGCAAGTGACAAAGATTCATTAGCAGGTTGCAGGTTCAGGCCATCGTCAATATCTTCATCATCATCAGTTACGAAAATGTCGTCCCTGATTCTTATATCAGGCATTTCTGTCTCATCTTCGTCTAAATCTGGCTGTCTTTTGATATCAGCAATAGCAATAGGTGTAACTTGTGCTGCTGTATCTGAAGGGCCATCACCTGTAGATGTTATCGCTGCCGTTTTATCCGGAGAAATCGCTTGATTTGCAGTACCTGTAGATACTGATGCTTCTACTTCGTCGTTTCTTGTAGCCAAGGTTGCTTCACTTGTAACTTCTGAAACTGTTACCGTCGTTTCTATGCAAATATTTGCTGATATATCATTACTTTCTTCAGTTTGACTAACTGAAGATGGCAATAATGCGGTTGAGCTATTAGAAGGCATTGGAGGCCTAGAAATACCAGTTTCAGAATTAAGTGCGACAGATTGGAAACACGCCTCCGGATCTACACTAGGCGTAGGCAAAATGGTCGGTCTTGAAACAAAATCATCTATTATTGGCGTATTGGCAACAAAGCTCGCTGTCTCAGTGGTAACAGTTTCTACTATACTTCTAGAAGAAGCAGAGTTAGTAGTCGGAGTAGCGGCTGTGAGTAGAGATGAAATTGGAGTTTCAGCAGATACCACAGTGCTTGTAGATGTAGACATAATAGTTGGGGTAGTGCTTGTAGATGTAGACATAATAGTTGGGGTAGTGCTTGTGGGTAAACATGAAGTTGTCGTTATAGTAGGCTGTACTGTGCTCGAAGAAGTAGACATAATAGTTGGGGTGGAACTTGTCGTTATACAAGGCTGAGTTGTGCTTGTAGAAGTAGACATAATAGTTGGGGTGGTAGTTATAGGTAAACACGACCTTGTCGTTGCAGAAGGCTGCACTGTGCGTGTAGAAAAAGAGGAAGTAGTAGTAGAAGAAGTAGTCCAAGTGGTTGTTGAGGATCGAGATGAAAGTTCGAAATCGTCGTCCTCTGAATCCGATATGGTTATTACAATAGGCACATAGTTTGGATCTATTGGCTTTCTTTTAGGCGGTCCACGAATATGCAACCGGCCTGTTCTCACAGGTTCCTCACCCGGTTCCTGTTTCAAATATGTTAAGGTAGGACGATTGGCGGCTCTTGCTTCTTCCTCTGTAAGTTCGGGGCTACTGTCACGTTCTTCTCTCCTTAGTCTTGTATAACTGGTATAAGCATCTTCCTCATGTTCTTCAGTTTGAAAAGATACACTTCTAGGATCATTTTCGGCACTGGCTAAAACATTCACTTGATGGGTATCTATTCTGGATGATGACTGAAGTGTATCGTTTTCATTTTCCTTATTGTTATCTGCATTAACCCTACATCTTTTGGAGGAACCAGAACCATTAGTCTCTTCCGCTGGTCGTTTCCGACCAATTATTGCATCATCTGTTGCATCCACAGGTTCTACCGCAGCTGACGTACCTGTTGGATGTTGATAATGTTAAAACAAACAGCATATTAATATCAAACTCGAAAATAGTAATGCCCTTAGCGTAAATTAATGAATGCAATCAATTACCTTCCTTGTCCTTATCGGCTGAAGAAGGATTGCTGTCAATATTCATCAACTCCACAATATTCTGACTACTTGAAAGCTCATTATTGTTCCCTCTCGCTGAATCCTGCCTCAGATCCTCATCAGTTCTTGTTGGGCTAAGAACTGTCGACGACACTAACTCCACTTCCGCCTCGTTGCTACACATCTCGCTGTCACTACTAGAAGCTTCTTCCACAACTTCAACACCACTTTCAAATGTTTTACCAGATGAAGATGATAAACGTTCTTCATGAGAAGTAGAATTTCCATTTTCACGTGTTCTTTCGTCACATTGGGGCGTCGTTGTTGTCACCGACTGCTGTTGTCCATCCAAAGAGTTGCCTACTCCTCCCAACACCACTGTTTGTCTGTCAGACGGAGCTTCTACTACAGATGTGTCCTTATCAACTAGACAACTTTCTTCCTGTCTAAACTGCGTTGTACAGTTCGCTGACTGAGAGTCTGGAGACTCCGGCGGGAGTGCAATGCTTGTGTCGTGTGTCATTTCCTCCTGATTTGAGTATATTTTGTCGATAGAAGTTCTTTCGACTCCTAAAGGCGACGTGCCATTACTGTTGGGAGGAGTAACTTCAGTCACCCTCCTTCGACCTACTTTTGATGCTCCTTCGCCTTCCGCTAGCTTTCTGGCATTCTCTGCAGCCTTTTCGGCTTGGAACTTCCAAAAAGCATTTTTTAAATCCTTCCTAAATTTCACTGTACCGATAAAGTTAACAACGGAATGAAAATGTAAACATTATTAATGCTGACTGTATAAATAATAGTTTCTAACTCATTAAACATAAATAAAAGCTCTGTCTTTCCAACTAAAATTATCATATTTACCTGTATTTACTAAATTGTTTGGAGCTTGAGCTCGTGATTTGACAATAATAGCTTCCTTTTTCTCCGACATCTTGAAACTCTTCTTGATCACTTCGTTGAAGGCAATGCTGTCCTTGCTGCTCTTTCCCAAATTGGGAGGCTTGCCTTCTTCAGACATGGCGAGTTTTATTCCTACAAAACCACAATCATTTCGTACATCAGCTCAAATCCAAAGGTTCTTCACTCACAACGTGTAAAACAATAATAATTAAAATTCACTTGGCACTTACACATTAAAACAATGCGATGACGACCACTGGCTTTGGATAATCCCACGTTCTTATATTGTTGAACATTACGAGCTCCACTAAAATTACAAGACAAACAGTTTAATTAAGCATCTTCAACAGTTATATAATAAGTTTCTCTTAATCCTACACCCTACAGTATAACAAACACAGAGAAAAAGGTAAACAAAAAACCTCAAATCAGCCAAAAAACATTCAAATACTTCACGATATCAATACTTGGCCCTTTTAAAAACATTACCACTAGTTGCTTCACATTTAGTATCACTCCACATTATACTAACTCCTCCACAGTCCACAACCTCTTACTAATTTACTTTTTGTTCTATCACCCTTCTTTTGAATCTCTGATTGTGACTTAACACTGAGCAGTTCTCTAAAAACGAAACACAACATAACTTTCATTCAAAATAAAACTTGTAACAAATTAACTTTTCAATTTACAACATTATTCAGTTGTTGCATACTAAGTTTAAAAGGCACTGATGAAAGTGAACACCAGAAATGGTGGTACAGGAAGGAACACCAAACCAATATCATGAATAGTGCTTAACTGGCTGATGAAAATGAAAAAATGAAAATGCATAACCTTACCAACACCAAGTGCAGATGCACGAGTCCAGTCAGCTAAGTTGCATGCCACAACATAACACATTCATTCAACTCTTTTGTGCAACGAGTAAAACTGTGCAGGTAAACCTGTAAAACTAAGTGCCAGCTTGAAACTGTACTCAACGCTTCTGCACTTCACTAGCTCTTCTCTGCCAATTTGATTAATTAATCAATTTGATAATTATCAATTAATTTGATAATACAAAATGTATATTTAGAATACACCAAAAAATCAACAATTGATTGCGCTTAAGTTTGTCTAATATATATTGTAGTTCGATTTGCTCATGCAGACTTCAAGTTACTTTTGACCTTTACTTTGAACTGTAAACCAATAAATAAAATCCGAAATCAATTGGTTTTGACATACCCCATCCATCTATAAACCCAAAAAAACATGTGTACACTTTAGTTTTTAAAATTGAGCAAGAAGTCATTTAAGCGTTTACATACTCTGCATACTTTATTATATGGACAGAGACAGATTTTTTTTCTGGCTATCACAAATGATTTCATAAAGTGCCACTCTGATATACTTGTATTTATAGCAAATAGTAAGACAATATTGATAGCATAACATACTAGACTAGACATAAAACAAGAAAAACAACCACCGTACTAAAAAAGCAGTAGATATTACACGTTGGTTGGTATACGGGGTATGGAGTATGCAGTTATGCACGACTTACTAAAGTTTTTAAGTTTCCTATATATTGTGTATATTCAAAAGATATCCTTGGCGCTCCTCGTCCTCGCAGAGTCTAGCTACTACATAATCTACATGAACGTACCCAAACTACCATGAGAAGATAGGGTTAAAAAGGTTT
>JAQFXM010001112.1:0-36152 GCA_034693345.1 Entomobrya multifasciata | reverse complement strand
CCGTAGTATCTCCTCCGCAATCGTCTCCTCCGTAGTATCTCCTCCGCAATCGTCTCCTCCGTAGTATCTCCTCCGCAATCGTCTCCTCCGTAGTATCTCCTCCGCAATCGTCTCCTCCGTAGTATCTCCTCCGCAGTGTCTCCTCCTCAATTATATTCGACTCATTTACTTCACATTTGACTATGTACCCTCGACGCTTTTATACTTGTTCCACTTATTTTAAACTTAGGACATTATTGTATACTTTTTCATGTTTTCTATGTAATTTGTTGTATTTCATGATAATTTACGTTGGAAATGTACATGCTTGTTTTATTGTTGAAGAATGTATGAAAATTATTTTGACTCGAAACGAATTACTTTATTGACTAATTTTATATATTATTATTTATTATTTTTAACATGTAACTAATGAATTGAAAAACAATCTGTAAAATCTTATGGTAAGCTTGTAAAATTCAATTATTGAGTGTACTATAGGAATAAATAAACTATAAAAATGTCAAATTTGGCTTTGAGAAAAAGGATTGTATCATGTAAAATACTTGGTGGTAAACGAGAATTCAGAACAGTGATTTGAAGTCACCAAATGTCCAAGAGAAAGATAATTTATACTAAAAGGACAAATGAATGAGAAAATGATTCAATGGCAATGAATTGTACGATTTATATGATGATGTATGTACTTGTTTTAAAATGGCTTGCTATTGCCCTGATTCAATTCATGATTTTGAATCTTTATTTTATGGAAAGGTATCCTCCAGTAAATCAAATGTCTCCTCCCCAAATATTCTCTGGCTCAAACTGGGTCCTCCTCAGTGGGCTCCTCCTGAAGTATCTCCTCCGTAGCATTTCCTCCGTAGCATCTCCTCCGTAGCATCTCCTCCGTAGCATCTCCTCCGTAGTTTCTCATCCGTAGCATCTCCTCCGTAGTGTCTCCTCCGTAGTTTCTCATCCGTAGCATCTCCTCCGTAGCATCTCCTCCGTAGCATCTCCTCCGTAGCATCTCCTCCGTAGCATTTCCTCCGTAGCATCTCCTCCACAGTGCGCTCCTCCGCTATGTCTACTCCTCAGTGTGTCTCCTCCACAGTGCGCTCCTCCACAGTGTCTCCTCCGCAGTGTTTTAGCGCATATATTTTCGTTTATTCAATGTTGCCATTTTTTTACGGTCGTTTAATATATTTATCTTAACTTTTCTAAGTTTTCAATATGACTCCTGGTAATCTGCGTATAATTTTTCCAAGCTTTCAATAAGACTCTGTGTCAACATTTTTTATTTTGAGTATGACTCCGTCTCGTTTTAATGGTTTTTTATCTATGATCCCGAAGCAAACATATTTTTATGTAATGAAATATTGACTGAATATATGATTTTAGACGACTCGATTTGATATGAATAAAGGCTGTTGATAATTAATGGATTGAGGTATGCAAAAACAAAAGGTTATAATAATTTGATACAAAAGCTGATAATGTTTTTTAATTCAAATGTAGTAATTAAAAGTAATAATAATTTTTGATAATAATCAAATGTAAAGTTCATTCAAGATAATAATTAAATGGACAATAATGAATAAATTATAGAAAATATTATACAATGTCATAAGTGAAGGGTAATAAATTTCCATGTAATATTATTGGTTTAAAAGAATACATGAATTGATTCGTCAAAGTGGTGAGAAAAAAATGGTCATAAAATTAATTAGACTGAATCGGAGGTGGAATCCATGGAGCTGGACGATTTAGATTTGCTTTTGGATGACACTTTCCGGCGTTTGGCATCGTGTTTGCTGACTCTTGCCATACTCTTGCGCGGCGCCGGCTCATCGTCGGATGAGGACTCTCCCGTCGGCCCACTTTTGGTCCTTTCCGGCAAGGTCTATTAAAAACAATAAAGTGCAAAAAAAATTAGTGAAAGGCTTGAATAAATGCTATAGCATAAAATGGTTATTTAATAGTATGGAAAACTTGCCTTGTCTTCGTAATCAAATGTAAGCAGCGCCAAGTCTAATTCCGGTGAGGTTGGTAAAGGTTGGTTGTTGAAAGTGTAAATTAAGTCCTCAGAAAATTCATTCGTAACATATTTTGATGCTGTTAAATGAAAGACAAGAATAAATCATTTTAGTCAAATGGAAATGAGACGGCGGATAAGAATGGTTAGTAATGAAAAATTGCTCCGTCGCATACATTTGTCAACGGTTTCCAAGGAGACTTTTGCGTCGGACATGACCGTTCGCAATGTGCCATCTTCAAGGGATTGTTGCGCTGTTAAACGATTGTCCTCCTGAATCATTTGGTCGAGGAGTGGTCCAAAGCTGCATCTCATTGCCCGTTCCCAAATTGGTTCTCGTGCAAGGGTCCCGCTTTGTTGAATAATACGACCATTGTGGAAAGCATCGATATAGAGGTCTCGGTTTTGGTCAGGTTGGTCTCGGTAAAACAATAGCGGAGTTTTGGTGCTGAGCTCATAAATGACGCAGGCAGCAGCGAAAACGTCAGTTGAAGGCGAAAACTCGAGATGCTCGTTGGCTCTCAGGTCCATGTATCCTGGGCTTCCATGAGCTTGGTTAAATCTAACCATGGTACGATCCTTGAAATATGAAATGAAAATTCAAGGGTTAGTTTCACTGGCGCAAAGTTGTTGTTGCGACGGAGTTGTGGGGTGACAGAATACGAATGCAAGAAAAGAGTAAAGAATTGTTGCTTACAGGTCCCAAGTAGATTGAGCTACCAAAGTCGCTCAGAACGAGATTGTTTGAAGTGTTGACGAGACAGTTGTCGGGCTTTATGTCAGCATGAACAACTTGATTAGAATGAATCCATTCTACAGCTTGAAGGAGTTGGACTGAAAAGCGAACGGCATTTTCTTTGGAGATCCGGCTGTTTAAATGGGCGACGCTGCCTATAATATTAAAAGGATTGAAAAGATTTCAGAATGTTTAATCTCATTAGGAAACTTCCGTCAAACATGCTCAATCGGAAAGTCTCCGTCAAACATGCTCATTCGGAAAGTCTCCGTCAAACATGCTCATTCGGAAAGTCTCCGTCAAACATGCTCAATCGGAAAGTCTCCGTCAAACATGCTCTGTTGATAGGGCGCCGTCAAGACTCAAGTCGCATAATTTGTAGTAAATTACCATGGCATAGCTCAAGAACAAAGAAAATGTCCTTGTCATAGAAAGCTGCAAGGAGATTGCAGATCCTCTTGTGTTTAAGCAACACCATCAAATCTCGTTCCTTCCACAAGTCTGTAAGTTCAGTTGGGTCAGCCTTAAGAATCTTCAGAGCCACCGGTCCAAACCTTTCAGAGTCGGCCTAAACACATAAATACGGCCAAGTTTGATTATTTAAGTTTTAAAATAAGGAAAATTGGGGGTTAGGTTTCTATACATACCTTCCATATTTGACCAAAACTTCCATATCCAATGAGGCTTTCAATAGTGAAATCATCTTTGGAACGCCGGTGGCCCACTGTAGGGACATTAATCCGGTTCAGAGAAATTCTAATTGCAGCAACGAGATCTTCCCTTTCGTCTGCTGCTCCGCCCAGTCGGTTGACATCCAGTGTCCCCGCGACAAAGTTGTGTAATCCAGCGAGGACTGAATTCTGATTGCTCTCATCCTATCAAATGAAACAAGAGGTTGTAAGTGTTTAAAGAATGCCACAATGTCTTTAGAGTTGCTCCGGAGTAGTTGTATTTGACTCTGTCGCAATAATATTACCTGTTCGATAGGAACGCTGCCATCATATCTTTCCATGTTAAAAGGATTAATTAGGTCAAGTGTAATAAAATGTAAAACTGTGGGCCGCAAAACGATATATTAAATGGGAGAAAATTTTTTTTGGCGCCGTCCATCAGCCTTTTATAACCTTGAGACAGGGTGCGGACGTGCCTGATATTTTGGTGCAGCTAAAAAATCTTTGGCGCCGTCACATGTTTTTAACTGGCTCCGTCGTAGCTGCACTCATTTTGCAGGCACGTCCGCACCTTTTCCTGAGGGTATAAAAGAAAAGTTGCCGGCGCCCAATTTTTTTTTTTGCAATTTGTCGCCGAGACTTTCGCTTTAATTTTCTCACAGCTCCGACACATAAAAAAATGGATGAACCAAACGTAAAGGAATTGAAACCTTATGATGGACGCCTGTTTCCAGAAGGGGTAAGTACAAACATGGTTAGACGATGGTGGGGTTTATACTCGACGGAGCTTTATCAGAAATTTTATGATTAGACGACGGAGATTGGGTCGACGGAGATTGGGTCAACGGAGATTGGGTCGACGGAGATTGGGTCAACGGAGATTGGGTCGACGGAGATTAGGTCGATCGAGTAGCCTAGTATAGCTTTGTTTTATTTACTTTTTTACAGAGTCAGAGGACTAATTGGGGTGCGCATTGGTATGATGGTTTTTATCAGCTCAGGATGACGCAGGATGATCATGGAAACACAATTGGCGGAGCCCACTTCAAACCTGGGCACACAATAGCGCGAAAGAGACATGAGACAGTGTTGAACGATTACACTCCAAGATTCCGGCGACGGCATATCCTGTCCCCAAAGTGTATAGGAGAAGGATCTTTTGGGAAAGTGTTCCAAGCAACTTTTGAGACAATTCCTGGTGAGACGTTTGCAATAAAGGTTGTTGCCAGTGACAAGAGTCCACACGAAATATGGAAAGAGAGGGACCTCTTGATTTACCTCAAGCACAAAAGAGTGATTAATCTCTGCGGTGCGTTTCACCGAGCGAGTAATATGTTTTTTGTCATGGAACTTTGTTACAGTAAGTGAATAATTTTTTTTAAATACTTGTTGAAGCCCCGGCGCATATTGCTCCGTCGACATTGAGTTGGTTTTTTTTGGTTTGAATTTGAAGGTGAGCTTACTCCAAAAATGGCTGATTTGTCTGAAGAAAACAAGTTCCGATTTAGTATACACATGTTTGAAGCTGTATCCCATTTACATTCAAAAAACATTATACACTGCGATCTGAAGCCGGCAAATTTTCTCATCACGTCATCAAACAACCTTGTGCTCTGTGATTTTGGTGAAGCAGTTATCCTAGAATCGGTAAGCCAACATGACAAGCTTAATTACACATTAAGATGGAGATAACTATGGCTCCATATTGTTTTGACGGAGCATACGATGGCTCTATATTGTTTTGACGGAGCATACGATGGCTCCATACTGTAATAATAATTTTTTGTTTTGTTTTTTTGAAGGGGTTGGACACTGTAAAGTCGCCAAGATGTAAAGGCAAGCCCTGCTACCAGGATAAAGAATCAAATAGAGAATTTCTGTACAGCAAGTCGTCAGATGTTTTTTCTTTGGGATGTATCATTTATGAGATTTGGGCTGGAAGTTACTTGATGCGCTACTCAACCCCTGAACTTGAGAAACATCCTATTCAAGAACGCGAAGAGTATGCCCAAATTCTTGAAAGGGGGCGTGTTTTGAAGGGTCATTATTCTAGGTGGCCTTTTGGAGAAAATGCCCCAAGGAAGTCTTTGGAGCAAAGGATAACCACAAAGGGAGTTATACCGGAATGGCTCGTTAAGGAGATGACCCAAAGCAATCGCGACGATCGCATTACTCTAGACAAAGTGATTGAAACTGGGGTGGTTAGGATTTTGTACAAAGAGTTTGATGACGGCAAATGGAAGTTGGACGGAGGTGAGTTTAATAACTGACGCAATTTTTGTACTTAATATTTTAATATATATTATAAGTTTTTTTTTTGTAATTTGCAGGAACCGACTTTGTTTTAACCACCGTTCTTATGACAGACTTGAGCGTTCAGTACAAACCAAATTGCACAACAACAATTGAACAAAACGCGGCATATGTTGGGATTTACTTTGACGAGGAGGTAAATTAAATCCGTCGGTTATTTAGTGATGCTCCGGCGTAAACAAATGATGACGAAGTTTTTGTTTTTATATTTGTAGGAAATGGAACAGCAGAAACTTGTCATTCCAGCCAAAAGCATTTTGAATTACGATAGTCAACTGATTTGTAATTTCATAAATAGACATGGTTTGGAGTGTATACTCTTTGAAACATTTGGACCCGGAAGTTCAACTAGAGTAAGAAATGAACATGTTTATTATTTATAATCATTGTAAGACGATTTATAATCATCAAAAATTACAAGGATATTTGGTTTTGTTTTTCTATAGTCGGCTGAGATCCGACGGGGCATTTTTCAAGAGCTCACTTCTTCCATTTTGGGTCGTAAGGAGCATTTCCCCACAATTGGAGACGGAGCAAGTAAGGACTTGGAAAGTCGAGGAACAAAGAATGTACGTACTAGACAAGAACAAGTTGCAAAGGGTGGTGGTGCTGCATCAAGTTTAGTTCCTGTTGTTACTCGAGTTCCTGTGCCGACTAGTGAAACTGCGACGTCGGATGCACAAGATATTTTTGAACACTCGGATAATGGATTTGAAGAGAGCCAAGATATAACTGTCGTCCCAGAGTCCCAGCCGCAAAGTCAAGAACAACAACAACAACAGGCCATGTTTAGCATGAAGAAACTTGTGGACCCGCAAACTGGTACATTGCCGGAGGAATCGGCTGCTACATTGACGGAGCAAACTGCTCCTAAATCAACGACTTGTTCATCGACGGAGCAAACCCCTGCTAAGGCGACGGAGACGACGGCTCCTGCATCAATGTTGAAGACGGCTGTTGCATCGACAATTCTTCAGCCAATAGGCATATGTTCACCATTGCGACCAAAAACGCCACTTACTCCAAGACCTCCGCCAAGTCGACGAACGCCAAATATTCTAGTGCCTGTTGGGCCAGACCCGCCTAAATTGCCTCCCTATCAAGGTGGAGTTGTTCCAGATCCTCTAATGGTACAAAAGTTTTTTCCTCCATCAACAAAGCCTGGTGTTACTGCAGGTGTCCCCAGCTCATCATCAACGACACCAATACGACCGTTCAGACAACTTCCTCTCTCGGCGGCCCCATCGACGTTAACGCAAAGAGGTTCAGGAGCTCCACGACATCAATTTCAACTGAGCTCAAATCCTACTTTTGTTTTCAAAACGCCGGCGCCTGTGCCTCCTCGAGGTGTTTCAAGACAAGGAGTTCAGTCGCGAGGTACGGATGTCCCTACCAACCCAACCGGTACTTTGGTTTCAATACTACCGATAGGAACGCAAAGTGTTTCTGGCTCAAGTCCTCGTGCAAGTAAAAGTAGCGTCATTCAGTCAAATGCTCCGACGGAGAAATTATCAAGTGAGGAATCAGGCGAGACGTCAAAGCAAAGTGCCGTGATAGGGAGTATTTGCAAACTGGCCAAGGAATATGAGGAGCAAAAAAGAAGGTTGAGCAAACCTGATGCCAAGGGCCCTGACAAAGAACAAAACAAGGTAATTTAATAATGTTTAAAAATGACTTGATAAAGGAGTTTAATGTTACAAGAGTTTAATTTATTTTTTGTTTTTTTGTTATTATTTTGCTTAAAGGATGCAAAAAAAAGGAAAATTTCATCTGCCGATCCAAAAGGTGTACCTAAAAAAAAGCCAAAACATGGCAACCAGAATTCCTCCGGCGATGACGACGGCGCTAGTACTTTGACGCTCCACAAGAAAAAATCCAACAAGGAGAAAAACCAATCTTCTACAAGAGACGATGAAGACGAACGAAGGGACCGGCACCGCAATAAAAAATCCAAGAAGGAGAAAAACCAATCCTCTAGTAGAGACGATGTGAATGGTGGTGGTGTGGATAATAACTCGGATTTGGTACCGGGATTCGAATGTAATTACTGCGGAGAATGGTTTGAAGATGAGAAAGACTGCAGTCGTCATCAAAAAAGGTGCGAAAAAAGACCAGAGGAGACAAAGGACAAGAAAAAGAAAAAAGATGGTAAATGAATGTTAGTGAGACGGAGTGTATAGTAGAAGCTTTAAATTGTAATATGTGAGACAGAGTTGAAGAAAACGTCAAGCCGGAGTGTTTGAAACGGTGATTAATGAATGTCAGAATGAAATTAATATTTTCATTGTTGTTTTAATTTAAGGTTTCTATGCCGGTTATTAATGTATGTATAACCAATTTTAGTTTTTGAATAGCTTATGTCTTTTAATACTTTGAGACGGCGCTTTTATAATAAATGAATATTTTTGGTTCACTGTTGTATTAGTTTAAAGTATTTTTGTCGGTAGTTGATGTTATTAAATCTAGTTTTAGTATGAAAATATTAACCGTTTAATCAAATGTTACTCATTTAGTATATATCATGACTTTAGTACTTTATGCAAGAAGCTTTGTGTATTTTTATTGAGAAATGAACTTTGAATAAATATTGTGGAATTACATGACCCCACAACTACATAAAATATTACTTTGGATGACATTTTGTATTTTGTAAGGACTTGATGTTTCATGCAATTTTAAAAATTACACAAAAGTAAATTTCATACCTATTTGATGGGACATACTTTTGCATGATTATGTCGAAAAAACTAGAGCATGACTCATATTAATCGTACTAATCCATGACTAAAATGGAGAAAAAAATAGCATGACTTTTATGGATCGTACTAATCAGTGAATGCGGCAGAGCACACTGTGGAGGAGCGCACTGAGGAGGAGACACACTGAGGAGGAGACATAGCGGAGGAGACATAGCGGAGGAGATATTTGCGGAGGAGACATAGCGGAGGAGATATAGCGGAGGAGACATAGCGGAGGAGATATTTGCGGAGGAGACATAGCGGAGGAGATATTTGAGAAGGAGACATAGCGGAGGAGACATAGCGGAGGAGACACTGCGGAGGAGATATAGCGGAGGAGACACTGCGGAGGAGATATAGCGGAGGAGACACTGCGGAGGAGATATAGCGGAGGAGACATAGCGGAGGAGATATTTGAGAAGGAGATATTTAAGGAGGAGACACTACGGAGGAGCATACTAATCCATGACTGATGGTTGGCACACTTAGGAGGATCCTTTTGCTTTTCAATCTTAGGTTAGGTGAACAAGGCTTAAAGCAAACTTCAAATTATTGACCCAGTTAAAAATAAATTCTTATTCACCATGAGTAAGTCTGATTAGAGTTTGAGTATAACTTGGTACGCCAAGTTTAGGAAATTTCAATAATATTTAATTTGAGGATATTAAGTGGCAGGGTAATATTTTGTGTGGCTTTTTGAGTCGGGAACAATTTTATTTGATTCGGAGGTCCATTTAAATTTACCTCTTACGAAAATATATTGCGGGCAGTTCCTCCCAGTAGGTCAGATTTACATTCTAAAGATTTGTAAATTGGACACATTGTTTTTTTAAATTTCTTTGTTGTTTGTGCTTTTATGTTTGTGGTCAGGTTCGGTTAAGTAAGGTAAGGTTAAAAGGGAGAAGGAATTGTTTTTTAAATAAAAAATAGATGAAATACTCAAGGGGGTTGAGAGGGAATTCACTGACCATATTTATATTAAATTGCGGCGGAGACACTTGACGTTTTACTGAGGAGGAGACTCTTTCATAAAAAAGAAGAAAGGTGGGAAGCCCATTAGAGGTTGAATAAAAAGTGCGGGTTTTTTAGTTGCGGGTATTTTTATTCGATTTTGGGGCACGTTCTTTATCACTGCCACTAACGAAATTGGGTAGGCAGACCCGCGTATTAGGTCCAGTTTTGATTCAAAGGATTTTCTTGCATGGAGGTAGGATGAATGACGAATTGAAGAATTTATTTTAAATTTCAAAATAAAAGCATATTCATATTGACTACAACGACGTCGGGAATGGGTTATTTTTGTGTAGGGCAATAAATTATTGAAATCTTGGGGGAATGAGATTTAGTTACAAAATATTGTGTGGCAGAGCTATCTAAGGTTAAGATGAGGCGGAGCTATCCAATGTAAAAATGAGGAAGAGTAATTACAATTTAGATTGAGGCAAAGTTGTTTTAAATGTTTAGTTACGTAGCATAGTAATGGCCAATTTTGAGTAAAAAAGGTGATTTTACATTGGCCCGCATTTTGATTTTAATGGGAAGGTTTATTTTTCATAGCTGCCTTGAGAAAATTACGACGAGAATTCCATGTAAGGTTAGGTTGGATTTTGATCTAGAGACTTGAGGTACTTTAAGGTGGGATTTTGTTAAAAAACTATCGTAAGTTAGGGACCACTAGATTATTTGAATGGATTATTTTAGGAGAAAAAGGTAAATAATTTTTAGCAAAGGCGAAAAAAGTAATAAAATGTTATAGTATTGAATGCTCTAGTCACACTGTAATTAAAAATATTTACTTACGGAGAAGCTTATCGGGGCTTTTGAAGGGGGGAGTTGTCAATTTTAAAAGGGAGGAAAGTCAGACATAGACATAATACAAGGTGGGGATAATCATAAAGTGTAAAGGATAGTCATCGTAAAGTGGACATTTAGTCCTTCCAAGTAGGCTTGCTATTGATTAAAATAAAATAATATTGGGACTATAATTTTTTCAATTTTTTGCATGGAAATGTATTTTTGTCGAGGTTAGAGTATATTTAATTACTAGGACGGCTAGAATAATTAATTAAAGTTTTGATAGAATAGGATAGAATAGAATAGAATTGTTGTTAATTTGAATTTATTTTGAAGGCATCATTTTGAAACATTAGTTAGGCGGAGCATTTAGAAGGCATCATTTTGAATCATGTTTGAAGCCTAGAACTTGAAGGCATCATTAAGCGGACGATATAACTTTGTTATAATTTGATTTGTAATAAAAACCGAAAGAATGAATGATGAATGATGCATATAAAATTGTGAATAATTAGGAAAGTAATTTGAAGTACATGATAAAATGAAGTAATTGTAAATGTTTTTAATTTTATTTGGTTAGGGAGGAGTTTCTTAATCATTGATATCATAGCCAGAGATTGAGGAGACGAGATATTGGGGGAAACTGAGAGATTTGTATTGGTGGAGTTGGTCATGGACGCTAATACTAACATGTCGGGAAGGAGTGATGAGGAAGAGGCGGAGGACTACATACCAGTTGGTTCGCCTGATGACATTGATCCTGATGAATTTGAACCGCACGAGGCACTCCCAAGCTTTTATGCGGCTTGGCAAGAGGAGCTGGCTCGGCAACAGGGTGAGCAGGTGCCATCCCGTACTCCGTCACCACCATCAGGACAGTCTTCTGATGGGTCTCCGTCGAGTGATTTGTTGAGACTGCTCGATGAGTCCATCTCACGAGATGCGTCTGCTCAGCCTCCAGTTACTAATCAGAATCAGTCAGCAGCACAGTCACAGCCACAAGGTCAGGCTCCGTCGACATCATCTGCTGCTCAGGCTCCGTCGACATCATCAGCTGCTCAGGCTCCGTCGACATCATCAGCTGCTCAGGCTCCGTCGACATCATCAGCTGATCAGGCTCCGTCGACATCAGCTGCTACGTTGCCGCCCCCAAACTTGCCCGAGTACACCCCATTGGAACTGGCGGGGTTTGAAGCCATATCAGATGGGACGGCCCACAAGTTGGATGGGTTTTTAGTGCTTGGGGAATCCTGGGACATTGTTCGAATAGGTATATTTAAGGAAAAATAATAAGCGCTTAATTTAGTAACTCGTAAGTAACTTTTTAGTAACTTGATATTATAAATTTGTTGAAATTTCGCAGACGGAGCGCAGACATTTCCAAACCTTTTTTTCCTGGAATTACAACCAAAGCTGAGGTACAAGGGCGTTCCTGAGCTAACCCTGGTAAATTATAGATTTAAAATTGACCTAATGTTCGTCGATAATGGAAGGCTTAGTCTAGTAATGACGAGCAGCAATGATAAGCAGTGGTTGACTAAAGGTGAGTTAATATGAATGTACATGTTAATATTGACGACATGATATATGACGGAGGACATGTTGGTAGATGCGACGGAGTTTAATTTGTTGTATTATTTTGTTTGGTTTTTTTATTACGCAGACGGAAATGTACAAATTGTGTACAAGGATATTGGACTGCTGCTTAAAAGCATTATTCGTGAAGAACTAGAGGAGATGACGGGGTCAAAATCCTTTCATGATTACTTGATGCGGCCGAGCAAGGAGATCATTATTAGGGCGGATGACTGGGACTATTTGGGTGTCAGAGTATCGAATAGACTGAAACAACTAAGTACTAGTGATAAAATGGTATTTCCCCGAGATGCAAAATTTTATTTTGTTTGGTCAAAGTTTGGTAAGAAGTACAGTATAGAAGAAGTATAAGAGTGAATAGTAAATTTTCAATTAAAATGTCATGTTCGAAATGAGACAGATTTGGTTAATATTTTGTTTTATAGGTCAGGACAGACCTTTACATAGAAATGACCATGAGGTGAGATACCCAAACGTGAGGATTGAAAGAGCAATTAGAGCCGTCGTGCACGTGGCATTTGATCATCAATTATCAGAGCACCTTTTGCTCTTTACTCCCAAAGCCCACGAGACTGTAGGTGTACAACCTTGTTATACCTACAGGATTCTTATTTTGCCTGATGTTGGTAATTACACGTATACTATGGTGCCAGCAAATGAGTATCATGTTTCTGTGATACAAAAATATATTCGTATTTTTCATTCTATACACGGAAACAGTTACGAGTAAGTAATTTAGTTTATAAAGTAGAACTTTGTCACAAGAATTGACGGAGCTCGGAGGACGGAGTTGATTTGGTTAGCTTAATTTATGATTTGATTTGTTGATTGACCTGCAGGCTGTTTAAGAAACCTCAAATAGCGACGTCAATGCTGCAACTCTATAGTGATCTTCTTCATGATAATAAACCTAACCTTGACAAACAGCTCGTACTTAAAAAAGTACTCCAAGGAGTATGTCAAGTGATGTATAATGGTATTCAAACCGTATTGGATGAAGATCCTGACATCATTACAAGGACGGAGATGGTGTGGTCGGCGGAAAGAGGAGATTATTTCAACGTTGGATCTACGACGGAGCTGTTTGACATGGCACTGGAGGAGTGCTCCGACTTTGCTGAAGCCAAGGATTGCATAAATCCCCGAGAGTATATATTTTTGCATATGGAAGAGTTTAAAAAATATGTCAAACTTGTCTTGGCTCCACTATTCAAAACAATTGATGTAAACAGACAAAAACTAAAAATTCTTTACGAAACTTTAGACGTAAAGGATCAACAAAAGAAAATGGGCACAGAGTACATGTGCTATCAAGATTTTGTAAATGTGTACATCGCAGAAGGATTTGCTCAGCTTTTTTTGAGAGGGAACATGGATGGTTACCCTAAAATTTTGGAAACAGCACTAAAGGAGGGGTTAGAGCGTGGGATGTATGCATGGCCGTTTAATAGTGAAAAGGTTTGGTACTGCACCAACGGAGAAATGGAGAGCAATTTACCGGCATGTAAATTCTGGACAAGTTTTGCCGACAAGTTCTTTGAAAAGAAGCAGCCCGGGAAGAGAAATCAGCCGTTGCACTGTCTACAATTAATCAAGCTTTATGAATTGCACCAAAAATGGAAGGCGCTAAAGTCGGATGCTCCGATTCTACACTTTGAAAGACTTGCAAAAGCCTTGTATGAAAATGTGTGCTACGCCATATTTCAAAAAGTTTTGGTAATCAATGAGAAGGAAGCCGACAATGACAAGGCATTGGATACTATATGGGATGATGGGAATTTGGATCGCGATCAACATTTTGTTATTGTTGGCAGCAAAGAAATATACCAAAAACTGACAAGAGTAAAATCAATTTACGAAACTTTTGGATTAGTTCAAATTAGAAATTTCATTGACTTTTTGCGGTCAAGTGAAAGACTCAGAAACGACGGAGGAGTTCGGTTGGCCATTGCTGTGGTGTTGGATTGTCTCATGATAAAATACAACACTCCATTCAAGCTTCGAGTTCCTGGAAATGCGGCGGTGCACGTGTTTGTGCCAGAGACGTTCTCTCTTGTGAATGATAGGATTGTGGAGCTTTATAGGCGGATTTTTGTTGCAAAATACAATAGAAATCGCGGAACAAGTGGTGTGCATGTGAGCAACTATCTGAGACCACTTGTTAATTATGTCGCGAGTTTGTTAAAAGATCAACAGGGCCCCAAATTTGGAGTCGTGTTTGATATAATTAACGAGTTACTTGACGGAGAAGGAGTAAGGAGCGAGCAAAAGTACAAGAATCTTTGCCCTGAATTGCAGCGTGTCCTTAATCCGGATAATTTGGTTACCTTTGCCATTCCGCTCCCACCTAGGCGGAGGAATGCCCCAGAGAATGACAGTGATGATGAAGGAGTCAATCTCAGGCAATATGGAGGGGAAGCGACGGCGCCGGCCTTGCCAATTACAAGTATTGCGACGACAGGGCTTGAGACGACAGTGCAGGAGATGCCAAGGGAGCCTATTGCTCCAGAACGCCGTATTACAAGGTCATTGACGACAAAGTGGAGATTAGTTGATCAGCAACATGAGGAGTATCGAACTACTACATTGGACGATAGAACTGAGAGGCAGTTACAGGCTTATCTAGACGAGGTATTCTCGCCACCTGGCTCGGGAAGTAATGCTGCTGCTGCGGGACCTGCTCCGACACCAGGATCAAGTAACGCTGCTCCTGCTCGTAAGCGTTCACTTGCTCGGACGCCTGGTCGGTTCCGTTTACTCGACTATAGTAGCGACAGTAGTAGTTGCAGTGGAGATGCAGATGGAGTTCCTCATATAGCAACACCTAGGCCACCACTTCCGACTCCTCGCAGGTTAAATCTAGATGATGATGCTCCGTCGAACAATAGGGTAAGTTAAATCAAAGTAAAGTAAATTAAAGAAAAAGTGTCAATGTTTTGAATTTGTTTGTTTTGTAGCTTGTGGATCTGTTTAGATCAAATGAAGGATCAGAAGATGATGGATTGCGGATTGTGGATCCACCTGGATTTGAATCAATCGACAATACTATAGTAAGTATTAAAAAATAAAAGCCCAAACCTAAATCGTTGTTACTCTTAATAGTGTGTTTTTAACTTTAAATTTTTGTTTTCAAGTTTACGCCGCCAAACCAATATAGCCAGTCAAGCTTGTCGACTCCACGTCGGACGGCAGGTCTCAAAAGGAAATATGTAAGTAGTATAAAAAATATACACGTAATAATTAAATAATCTAGCAGTTGATAAATTTTTCAACAAAATGAACAATTTGGTGTTCCGCAGGTCCTATACAGTGATAGTGAAGATGACGAAGGGGCCGGAAGTCAATCTTTACCAAGCGGAATGCCTCCGTCAAGCGGAATGTCTCCGTCAAGCGGAATGTCTCCGTCAAGCGGAATGTCTCCGTCAAGCGGAATGTCTCCGTCACCAAGTAGACGAAGATATAATGTGGATTCGGAAGATGATGGAAACATCTCAGAGGCAACATCGGAATGTAGTAACTTTAGTCGGGGCCGAATGTTTCGCAGTGGTAGAAGGGCACAGTCGGGAACCGTTTTTGATCTAATTAGAGTACAACAATTCGAGCCCGTTTTAGCTCCTGGTCCACGTGCGAACCAGTCTACTGGATATTATAGCGAAGAGGAAACCAAATTGTTGTTTACATGGTTGTATAGAAAAAATTGGTTAAGGTATATGAAAGGTAGGAACGTGGTGCGAGTATTGCATCATCTAAATGTGACTGGTTCGGATCCGGCTAGAAGTATAAACAGTTTAATGAGTCATATAAAGACGATGACAGACGAGAAAAAAAGGGCAGCTTTGCGATACATTGTTGATGATCAGGATGTTTATAACGGAATTTTAGTGGCGCTAAGACAGATAGATCAGAGCAAGCATAAGAATCAGCTTACCTCTCAAGAAGTGCTGGATTCATGCGGACTAGATTTAAAATTGTTGCCCAATTAATGATTGATTAAAGAGTTTAAACGATAGAGTATGACAACGGAGTAATAAGAGGTAGTATGATAACGGAGTAATAAGAGGTAGTATGATAACGGAGTAATAAGAGGTAGTATGACAACGGAGTATCAAGATATAATTTGTGAAAGATTAACGCTGTAGTCGATAGGGATTAGTATATTTGTTTAATGGTTAGTAATGTGAGTAATAAGACGATGTATCAAGATTAATTGTCCAAGAATTAATTGATCAATACGTTGTAATTAACTATTTAATCTTGACGTAATGTGTGGTTATAATGTCATTTAATGTGAGTAATAATATGGATTATCATGATTAATTGATCAAGATGTTTTAATTAACTAGAGTAATAGGATATTTAGTGAGAGTAGTAGAATATTTAGTAGTATTCAATGTAGCAATCAATTCTTAATTTTGGATAAGTATATTTGTTTAATTAGTAGTAATGTGAGTCTCTAGTGTCTTTGTAATGTTGCGACGGAGTATCATGAAGGACTACTCCTGTATCTGTGTAGATGTTGAAATTGAATAACAAAGTGTACCTTACTTAATCGATACCGGTTGCAAAGTCAAGTTTTGACAATAAATAAAATTCAAAACTATTTAAACCCTTTGTGAAATTTATTACACATTACCCTTCATTTATCAATTAACTTTTCTTGCATTATTTTTGTTGGTTTGCAGAGGAGGAACACTTTTGGGCCCAGTGCTCATTGGTAAGTGAAACAAAAATACTGTATACTATTTAAAAGCCAAAAGAAATCATGTAATTATTTCATAATCTAATATACATGTATTATTTTTTTATTGTTTTTCATGTAAACATTGACGGAGGGATGCAAACATGTGGACTCTAGTAAAGGTTACGTCAGTGCACATTGGTAAGTTTTGAATGTGCACTGGCTAACCTGGTTAAAAAGCATTTATTATATTATTATTATTATATATTACATGGCAATGTTAATTTTTGGTGATTGTAACGTCAGTCTGCCGGTTATTTCGTAATCTGTAGACCAAATCATGTTTGTATGTATGTGTGTAGTAAAACCGAGTTTTTTCTCAAAGGCTCTGTTTTACCAGAATAAATAAAAAAAGGTATTGTACAATTTGATGAAAAAAAGCAATTTCATAAAGAAACGTTTATTAGATTAAAAATGGACAAGAAAGATGTTGACGGAGCCAGCCGGAGCCGACCGGTCAAGACTAAAAAGGTCAAAAAGACCACAAAGACCAAGAAGAAAGTAAGCCAAGTAGGACAAATAGCACGAGGCCTAGTACGCAGGTCCAAATTAGTTCAAAGATCTGCAGCAGTTACTCAACCCAACATGATGCGGGTAAAAATAATACTAGTTTTATTATGAAAAAATAATTGGCGCCATTAAGAAATAATTAGTTTAAAGAAAGATATCATATCATAATCATTGTGTATGTATTTTTTAAGGACTTGTGTAACTTGGTGAAGGGAGACTTGAAGCCACAGTGGAAATTGTTTTTGCGGGAAATCTACAAGAAATTGAGCGTAAATAGAGACGTGTTGAACACCTTTTTGGCTAAACGTTGGTCGGAGCGGGGAATTATGGTACATTTCTAAGTTTTGAAAACATTTTAGTAAAAAAAGATGGGATTTGGATTAATTTGGCTGGTTTTTAATACGCAGGTTACTGACGTTGGACGTTGGATAGCCGGAAAAGGATTTGCGGGCATACCGAATCCAAACACTTTGCTCAGTGGAACTCTAGGTTCTCCGTCGCATCGTAGTACTCCGTCGGTGAGTAAGAAAGGTCCTCAGTCGTCTGTTGGTACAAAAAGACCAAGAAGTAGCAGCAGCAGCAGCAGCAGCAGCAGCAGTAGCAGTAGCAGTTCATCATCTTCTGAGGATGATGTAAAGCCAAAGCCAGCTACAAGGAGAATTTCAACAGGAAATGCTAAGCCACCACCACCACCAAAGAGAAGCAATGACCCCTCCGATTCTTCATCCGATTCAGATGGAGATGCAAAAAAACCAGTCCCTTGTTCAATTCCCAGGGCTGAAGCAATTAAGAGGAAGCAACAAACTTCAAATCCAGGTGCTACTTCCAGCCGTGCATTACCAGAGCAACCCGGTCCATCTACCAGTGGTTCATCTAGCAAAATGAGCACAAAGAAAGAAAAAGGTCCCAAGGCTTCAACCTCATCCAAGGTAAGTGGATACAATGTTTAAAAGCATTTGGCTCAATCGAAATACCTCTGGGTTTACCTCTTTATTTTTGTTTTGTTTTTCCCTCATTAGCCAAGAATTCCTTGCACATTTCCTGGATGTAAAATTGATTTTGGAAGGCAAAGTAATATGCTACGGCACTTGGAAACAATACATGGCCAGAAAGGTGGAAGTAGTACGACAGAGGAAGAGAGATTCTTTGAGTGCAATGAGCCAGGGTGCAAAGCAAAGTTCAACCGTCCGGACTATCTCAAGAGACATGAAAAAGAATTCCATCAAAGCGAAGATGGGTCATTTACTTGTGAGTTTTGTGGGGCAAAGAAAAAGGCAAAAAGATTTTTGGTGGATCACCAAAAGAGAAGCAAACGCTGCAAGGAGAAGCAAAAGGCCATGCAGAGACACGACAGTAGTGGTGTTGAAGACATTTCAACGGAGGAGGAACAGGAACAGCAAGATGAGCCTCGGACAGATGAGCCGGAGCAAAGTGAGCAGGATGGAGATGAACGCAGGCACAAATGAATTAAATTATGAATGATGTAAAGCCCAAATCAGGAGCAAGGAGCCCAAGTAGCAATATATGGAACGTGTTTTTAATAATGAATTTTTAATGATGATAATAACGGTTGATTTATGTTATTTTATGAATGGTGTTTTTAGCTATGAATTTTTAATGATGATAATGACGGTGGTATTATGTAATTTTATGAATGGAGTTGTTTTATCTATGAATTTTTAATGATGATTAATAGTTGAAACCAGCAGAAATAGTAAAGGAGAATTAAGTATAGTAGTAGTAGTAAATTTTATGAGAATTGTTGTTGATATCGATATTGAAATCGTTATTGAAGTCTAATCAGTTTGAAAATTAAATAAAATCCTGATTGAATGAACATTAACAAAAAATACAAATTGTGTTTTTTTTTAAATTTATTGAAGCATTTAAATATCTCATAATCGATTGTCATTTCATAATCGCATTTTCTTAGTACATTAGAACATCTTCTCCGTTGCTCCGTCAAGAGGCTCCGTCAAGAGGCTCCGTCGGATATTTTAAAAGGTGCGGACGTGCCTGCAAAATGAGTGCAGCAACGACGGAGCCATTTGAAATCATGTGCCGGCGCCAAAGATTTTTTTAGCTGCACTGAAAAGTCTGGCACGTCCGCACCTTGTCCAGAGGTTATAAAAGGCTGATGGACGGCGCCAAATTTTTTTCTTGCCTTTTTTTACACCGACAGAAAGCCTTGTTTTTCAATTTTTAATTAACACTGACATTATTCAAATTTTTAAACATGTCGGAAGATAAACCCAAAGAGTATACGCCATACGACGGAAGTTTGTCCCCCCAAGGCGTAAGTATATATACATACCTTTAAAGTAGTATAGTATAGAGTAGTCGACGGCGCAATCAATTGCCGGCGCATTTAGTCAAAAGTATAAGTAAGTTTGTGTATTTCATTAGTATTTGTTGTTTGCTTTTCTTTACAGAAGGACTGCATTAACTGGGGGACTTTTTGGCATGAGCGTTCCAAAATCATTTCTCTGGGAGAAGAGTCAACGGAGGTGGATCGATTTAAACTGGGACAGGATATTGCTCGACAAAGACGAGATGCCATGCTGGATGACTACAGGCCAAGATTCAGGGAAGACAACGTAGACGTGAAAGGGTTTCTAGGCAATGGATCCTTTGGCAACGTGTTTAGGGTTACCTTTTCAAATGAGAGGAGGGAATATGCATTAAAGATTGTATCCAGCGACAGGAAACCAGACGTTATTTGGAAGGAGCGGGATTTAATGATTTTGCTCAAAAGCAATCGAGTGGTAAATATCGTTGGCTGTTTTCACAAAGGGAGTAGTGCTTTCTATGTCATGGATCTTTGTTTTTGTAAGTTGATTTGATGCATTACTATCCATCTACAGGCTCCGTCAAATTATCCGTCGAGTTATCCGGCGACTTTAAGAAAATATTTAAGTAACTTGTTCTTTATTTGGTTTTGTTTAAAAGGTTCGTTGAATCAGGTAATGAATAAATTGTCTGATGAAAACAAAAATCGCTTTACCATCCATATGGTAGAATCCGTGGCACTCTTACATTCCAAAAATGTTATCCACTGTGACTTGAAGCCGGATAATTTTCTCGTCACGTCAAGCAACAACCTTGTGCTAAGTGACTTTGGGGCGGCAATCGTGCTCAAAGGGGTAAGTATCAAAGTAAAATTTGAACGGAGCATATTATTATTCGAGCGAGTCGGAGAATTTAGTGTTTGCGATGGATGAAATAATTTGTTGGTATTGATTTATGATATTGTAGGGCATGGATACAGTAGAATGCACAAGAACCCGAGGTGTCACCTATTACCAGGACTTTGAATCGAATCAAAAGTTTTTGTATGACAAGACTTCTGATGTTTTTTCGTTGGGTTGCGTCATCTACGAAATTTGGGAAGGAAAAAGTTTGATGCGAAACCCTGCTTACATTTTTGCAAACCTTGATCAAGAGCGGATGGAGTATGCTATAGTTGCCAAAACGGGTACCATTATAAACTTTACCAGCGACATGACTTACCCATACACAGGTCTTGGGAGGTCTCCGTTGGAAATAACTGTAGGACTTGGTAAACTTGTACTCAAGGAGCTTGTTTGTCAAATGATTCGGGTCCGTCGGATAGATCGATTGACTATGGAACAAGTTTTGAAAAGACCGGAGATACATAGCTGCAGAAATGAACTCGAATCAAATGGTTGGAGTCTTGACAATGGTAGATAGAATATAATAATAGAATATAATAATATAATAGAATAGATAGATTATGATTTAAAAAGTTTTTTATTTGAATTTTTTTTGTTTCAGGAACTGATTTGGTGACCTCTCTGGTTCACGAATCTGGAAGACCTGAAGAGTACAATCCTAACCTAGTTGCAAGCATTTCACAAAATGCGGCTTACGTTGGGATTTACTACGATGAAAAGGTGAATTATAATTGAAAAAAGTTATAAAAGACATTGTTTATGTGTGATAATGACGGAGGTTTTTGTTTACATGTTGCGTTTCAGCAAATTCAACTGCAGAAATTTCCTTTACCAGTCAAAAGCATTTACAGGCAAGATACTCGATTCGTTACAAATTTGATCTTGAGTAAGGGATTGTCGCGCAAGGTCTTTGAAGCAATTGCAACTGGGTGTCCAATTAAAGTAAGGAATTATAATGGAAATTAATTAATCAAAAAAGTAAACACTTGTAACAGTGTGGTTAAAGTTTGTGTTCAATTTTCTTTGGTAAGGTGGCAGATATCCGACGGCGCATTCAGGAAGAGTTTGACAACGAGAATGTCGACGGAGCAAGTCAGGATGCCAAGGAAAGTCAAGAAACTAGGAATGTAAAAGAAGGTGCTGCATCACGTCAGGGTCCTTTAGTTTCTCGAGTTCCTGCAAGTTCGACTAGTAGAGTTCCTGCACCAAATAAGCAAGACGTTTCTGATGTTTTTGAAACATCAACAGATTCGGAGAGTTTTGTCGACGGATTGAAACGGCCACTTACGCAGAGGACAATGATTCAAGCAAGCCAAGACGAAACTGTTGTTCCAAAGGTCCAACAACAACAACAACAACAACAAAAGACAACCCCTTTAGCTCCTGGTCTCAGAGGCCTGTTTAGCGTGAAAAAGCCGGAGGCACAAGTAATTTTGACGGAGCCGATAGGATCTAAATTGACGGAGCCTGCAAAATCTATTGCGCCTGTGACAACGGCTCCGCCTACGCAGTCCATTACGTCAGTGGCTACGGCTGTAACCCCTCATCTTTATGCAGGTTCTTCTTCATCGAAACCACACATGCTGGCGCCCCGGCAACTATTGTTTCAAAATCCCCCAAAGCAAACAACAGACACCATCGGTAGTGTAGTAGGTGCTCGTAGTGAAGGACTCCCATCCGGACAACGTCCACTCTCGGCAGCCCCATCGACGTTAACGCAAAGAGGATCTGGAGCTCCACGACATCCAGTGCTACGGAGCTCAAATCCGACTTTTGTTTTCAAAACGCCGGCGCCTCTACCATCAAGTTCGAAATCAAGTTCGGGTCCAACAAAGGACAACACTTTATCATCAGAAAAAACAATCGCCCCCGACACACTTGCAAGTCGTATCGTACGGCCAGCTCCGAAGGATGTTACATCAAGAGCAAGCAGTAGCAAGAATCAACAACCAAGCAGTAGCAAGAATCAACAAGCAAGCAGTAGCAAGAATCAACAAGCAAGCAGTAGCAAGAAACCATCCAAGACCACTTTGACGGCGCCACAAAATAAACCCAAGAAGCACTCCAGAGCTACAGACAAACATGCCAAACAAGATGGGAAAAAACGAACCAGCAAACACTCCAAGAAGGACCACACTAGTTCTTCGAGCGATGATGACAGCGACGATGCTCCGTCGCGAAACAAGAAAAAACCCAAGAGGGCAACTAGAACAATATCTTCTAGCGATGACGACAGTGACGATGCTCCGAAGCGGCACAAAAAGAAGAAAACCAAGAGGGCAACCAGAACAACTTCTTCTAGCGATGATGATGAGGGTGACAATGCTGCCGATGATATGGTTAACCTTGTGGTACAATACCAATGTAAATACTGTCGACTCTGGTTTAACGAGGAGAGAGAGTGCTTGTTTCATAAAACATTTTGCAAGAAAGAACGGAAAAGGGACAGGACAAAGAGATCCGATAAGAAATGAATAAAGAGCATGATGAGAATTTTGTAGTATATGGACATGAAGAAATTATTTAGACGGAATTAAATAGAATGAATTTAATAGACGGAATTATATTAGACGGAATAAATTAGAGTTAATTAGAATTAATTAGAATTAATTATTTTGATTAATTAGTTATCAATAGCTTTACAGTACACGCATTAACTTGTAATGTATTTGATATTAATTGATTTAGGTTTTTTGGTTTAAATTAAAGTATAATTTACGAAAATGTTCTTTATAATTTGTTGGTTAAAAATGGTTAATAATTCTTGTCATTTATACATCAAGGCTTTCTATATGAATTTATGAATAAATGCTGTGGAACTACATGACTCCACAAACACAAACGAAACTTTTTTAAAAAATGCCACTTACTTTAATACTTTATTGCTCATACTTCAATGCTCCTCCGTTAATGCTCATACTTTAATGCTCATACTTTAATGCTCCTCCGTTAATGCTCCTCCGTTAATGGTCGACGGAGCTCGTTAGAGCTCGTTAGATGATTGCGCCATCTATTAGCATATGTTTGCATCCAAAGCACATCACATGATTTAGCAGCATATAGTTGTTTTTAGGTGGGACGGAGCAAGCGCCATCTATGAGCGATTGACGGAGACCTATGAACTAGGCTTTGTTCACTTTTACTGGGATGCGTCGGCGCCATACGCCATCTATGAGCATATACCAAAAGTTTTTGTCGAGAATACCTCGTGGAGCCCACACACGTGTGTACGTTATAATAGTCATTCCGAAAGAAGACTTCATGGAACATGCAGCTGGAATTAAATTGCACATCAGAAAAACTAATATTGGTAAGAAAATATAATTATATTTGTGTTTTTAATCATTTATTCTTGAAGGTGAAACCAGAAAATACTTAAGTTAGGTATAAATATAGCAACAACAGTTGAAACAAATTGTAGGAGGTGTTATATATGTTGTCAAGTTTGGTAAAGTTTGCAAAGTTTGTGTGTGAGTAAAATAGGTCACTAGTGAAACCATTAGCAAAGGATAAAGTGTGTTAACCTTAATAAGTTTTATTATTTTAGTGTTTTGTGGACTCCGGCGCAATATTGGTGTTGAGTCGGCTCCGCTAGATGTGGCATCATTTGTTTTTGTTATACAACCTAAATTAATAAACGTATCGTGTCGCATATTTGTGCAAGGATTCTATTGCGTCAAAACTTTTTACGTTCACGCCTTTTTATTGAAAATAGGACATTTCTATATGCTCCGCCTAATTTTTGGTGTGAACGACTAAGTGTGTTTTTGTGTTACTTTTATTGTTTGATTAAATATATTATTAAAGAAATAAAAATCAGAAAATGGATATAAATATTGGAAAAATGGAAACTGAAAAACCCTGTAATTCAAAGCCAATTCAGGTAAAACAGTATAAAACTTGAAGATTTTGCTCCGTCGATTTATGTTTGACTCCGTTGTAACAAACTTTTAATCCGTCGTAGTAATTAGAGTTTTTGTTTGTTTTGGTTTACATTTATAGGATGTCAGTGGCTTGCTGACTGGACAAGTGGAAAAACCCTGGAGAATGTTTGTGCATATAATACGTAATCTTCTAATTACCAAGAAAACGTTTTGGCAGGAATTTCTTTCAAGGAGATGGAATGATCGTGGAATAAGCGTAAGAAGATACTGTTTAAACATTGAACAATTTTTGAAATTAAATTATATTAAGTGTTTAAAAATTTTGAATATTTTTTTTCGTGTAGGTGGCTGAAATTGCTGCTGCAATTCTTCATTTGGGATTTGAGGGTATTGGAAATCTGCACGCTCCTCAGCAGGATCCTGAAGTTGACAAGGCATTACTAGACTTTAAAGACTGTCTGGGCATGTCTCAGTCTGGGGAAACCACATCACCGCAGTCTGACCTTAAAGAGGGCGACGGAGCTTTATGGAGCCTCAAGGATCAATTTGCTATTAATGACGTGGTAGAGGAAATACTTTGTGAGCTCTCCATGCAGTCTACCAGTGAAAATTCCACCAAATCTGATATTGAAAAAGCGAGGAAATACGATGTACTATGGAGCGATAGAACATTGAATGAAACTGGTAGTTTCTTTCGTCTAGGCAAGGACGGAGCAAGTATCGAGTCAAACAATGACGGAGCCAGCAATATCGATGCAGATGCCAAATGTGACGGCGTGGATGGAGAAACCGCAGGAGTTGGCATCGACTCATCCAACGATGACGCTAGTTTCGTGTCATTTAACGACGAAGCTAGCATCCATTCATGCAACGACGGAGCAAGCAACTTGGTAACTGCCAACGACGGAGCAAGCAACTTGGTAACTGCCAACGACGGAGCAAGCATCGAGTCAATCAACGATGAAATTAGTTATGTGTCAGCCAATGAAGGAGTCAACACCGATTCAGATGCCAAATGTGGCGGCGTGGATGGAGAAACCGCAGGAGTTGGCATCGTCTCATCCAACGATGAAGCTAGTTTCGTGTCAGTCTACAGTGCGAACGGAGTTGATGAAAGCGAGGGAAGAGATGTTAGTGGTCTTGAAAGAATAATAAATTGTGGTGATAATATTCCCGTTCCAAGTAAAGATCGGATGGATTTGGCGCGCAAAAGTGTTGACGATGCTTGGGAATGCGTGAGTGATAAGATTTTGCATACTATATCAGGTCGTTCAATAAACTAATTATACGATTGTTTCAATTAATTGCAGTTCCACTCGGATATGAGTGAAATGCCTGAAGTTTTGGCTAGTTACTTGGCAGAGCCGGCAGAAAAATCACACACCATGTCAACGGTGGCGCAAGTTCTCAGTCTGGTACAGCAATCTCCATTAAATGTAAATCCATCGCAACTGGATAAACCATTGCCAAATAGTGCTCCTGGGGCGCTATATGAGCAGACAAGGGCAGACAATGAGTCACAACAACGAGTGTTCCCACAGGAGCAAGGTGTTAATGAGCCACCTAAATCTCATCTGGCGGAGTCTAATGAGCCACCTAAATCTCATCTGGCGGAGTCTAATGAACCACCTTTAAAAGTATCCCAAGAGGAGGCAGATGCAAATGAGACACCCCCGCCACTGTCTCCACACCCACCAGTGTCAGGGGATACAGATGCAAATGAATCCCCAGTGTCCCCAGAGCAGCCTGAGGCAAATGAGCCACCCCCGCCACTGTCTCCACACCCACCAGTGTCAGGGGATACAGATGCAAAAGAGTCCCCAGTGTCCCCAGAGCAGCCTGGGGCAAATGATTCATCGCCACCTCTTACTCCTGATCCCCAGAATGAGCCATCATCACCTCATACTCCGTTTTCCCAGAATGAGTCATCATCCCCTGTGTCGCCAGGCCCAGAAAATGTGCAATCGCCACCGGCCACTCCGAATCCCCAGAATGAGCCATCACAATCAGTGTCCCCAGAGGAGGCCAATGCAGCAAATGAGCTGCTCCAACCAGAGGAGGCCAATGCAGCAAATGAGCTGCTCCAACCAGAGGAGGCCAATGCAGCAAATGCGCTGCTCCAACCAGAGTATCCACTCCGACCAGTATCCCCAGAGGAGCAAGATGTAGATGAGCCGCTCTCGCATATATCTCTAGAAGAGCAAGATGGTAATGAGCCACTAGTGTCTCCTCCGGCGGAGGATAATGAGCCAACTTTGCCAGTGTCCCCGGAGGAGACAAATGCAAATGAAACATCGCCACCTCTTACTCCTAATCCCCAGAATGAGCCATCATCACCTCATACTCAGATTTCCCAGCAATCTCCACCTATGTCTCCAGGCACAGAAAATGTGCAATCGCCACCGGCAACTCCAAAGGCAGAAGAACCTTCACCACCTGTGTCCCCATCTACGGAGAATGAGCGATCCTCACATGCAAAGTCGACGCTCGAAGATGAATTGTATCTTTCAGATACTCCTACAACTGAGGATGCCCCATCCCCATCAGATATGCCAACTTTAGGCTTAAAGTTGACACCAGCTGCTTCGCCATCACAAGATGAAGCGCTGAATCTTAACTATGCTCCGTCGCAAAGACAGCCGGAACAGATTATGGTATTGAAACGTTTAGCACCTGGTGAAATCATCGGTGGGCCAACTAGGAAGAGTTTTGTAAAGATTATTCCAACTTCAAAAGCAGCTTTAGCGAAAGCTTTGAAGTATGTACGTAACCGATCAAATGTAATGTCTGCAAGCACTGAAACGTCACCAAGCAACGTACACTTGGCAATTACGTCCCCGTCGGATGGTCAACCGGAGCCGTCCACAGCTGAGCAACCTTCAAGTGACCCTACACTAAACCGAATGGAGACTAACAGTGGAAGCATTGACCCTATAAACGTCGACGACGGAAGCTCTTGTTCTGATGATGTAAATACAATGACAAGATTTACTGCTTTAACTGGGAATAAATGTAGCCAAAGTAGTCATCAGAATCAAGAACAATCCGATTCTGGTTCTAGTAGCGACTCTTCTAATGAAGAACCCAAACCTATGACGGTACCTACTATGGTAAGTTCTTTATGCAACAGAATTTATGCTCTGACGAAATGGAATGCTCTGACGACTTGTGTTTCATTAATTTTAACAGAAGAGTATTGGCGCCAAGGTAAAAACGGACTTTTGCAGTGGCTCCGACAAGGATTACAGTCCATCTTCATCGGTAAGACAATAACTTGCTTGTTGCTTTAATAATTCGTGTCAATATGAAATTTTATTTTGTTATTTTACGACGGAGTAAATGTTATAAATATTTTTTTTAGGGCACTGACTCTTCATCCTCTTCATCCTCTTCATCCTCTTCTGATGATGATGACGACGATGATGATGACGAACCTTCCAGGCCAAGAAAAAGAGTAAGTAAACAAAATATTAAAATACGAAGATAGTATTTTTATTTAACAGTTGTTATATATTATCAAATTTTTAATTATGGTCTTTCTATTCTAATTCAAGCGCGTATATGTGAGCAGTAAGCTATCGCCGACAGGACGTAATACACAAACCGTTGCCAAGGGATTTGGAAAAGTGAAAACGACAAAGAAATTAGTAGAAGAGCAAAAGTCGAAAAAGGGTAAAGAAAAGAAAAATTCGAGTGTGGACAGTAAGAATAAAAAGTCAAAAACAGACACAACTTGTATCAAGAAATCTAGATTTGATAATATCTCTGGCTCCGGCGAATCTCCTCCGTCCCCTAAAGCCTCCACCAGCAAAGCAGCTGCCAAGGCTCTTGAAATGAACAAAAGGAAGAAAATGGCAAAGGAGGATACTTCCGATGACGAATCTGACAGTTCCAGTAGTTCGGGCTCTGAATCTCCTCCGCCGATAAGAAGATTGAGAGTGAAAAGTGCTACAACGTCACGCCAGAAGATGGAGAAAAAAAGAATTACTTCCGGTGTGGAATCCGTGAGTTCAAGTGACTCGTGCTCTGATCATTCAGCAACGAAACGACAGTCGATGAATAATAATAACACAAGGTCAAACAAGAGGAAGAAAACTAAAATACCGACCGAATTCGATAGCACAAGTCCTTCCAGTTCCGATACTCCTCCACCGAAACGAGTTGACAAGAAAAAGTCAGTCGAGAATGCAGACAAGGGAAAGAAAAGTAAAGTACCGTCTGAATTTGAAAGTACGAGTACTTCAGACTCCGATACTCCTCCGCCGAAAAGAGTTTGCAAGAAAAAGTTTGTCGAAAAGATGGAGAAAAAAAGAATTACTTCAGGTGTTGAATCCGTCAGTTCAAGTGACTCGTGCTCTGATGATTTTCCAACGAAAAGAGCATTCAAAAGCAAGGAAAAGGGAGGAATAAAGAAATTAACTTCCGATGTGGAATCGGTCGGTTTGTCTGACTCGTGCTCTGAAGACAAGAGGAATGAAACTGAAGAGTCCACTTCTGGCGAAGAATCCGAAAACGAAAGCACCTCAAGCTCGGATTCTCCAGCACCGAAACCATCATTAAAGAAGAGGACAGTCGAGAAGGCAGAAAACAAGACGGAGAAAAAACAGGCTCCGGTCAAATCGAAAAAAGTAAGCACATCACAATAGAATATTACTTTGTTGCATTGTAAAATCGGTTTTTCATGTTAAATTGTATTTTTGTTTTCTTTGTATTACAGGGGGGGAAAATCAAGTGTCCTATTTCAGGGTGCACAACAACTTTTTCGAAACCCTATAACATGAGAAGACATGTCAAGTATAAACATGTCGACGGAGCAAATCCAACGGAGCCTAAGAAAGAATTTCCTTGTGACAAGTGTAAAAAGAAGTTTATTAGATACGACGACTTACAGGCTCATAAAAGGAATATCCATGCAGAAGGCATGGTTCAATGCACTAATTGTAACAAGAAGTTTAAATCTGAAAAGTATATGAGGGGGCATCTTACCCGAACATGTTTGAAACATGGTGGTGATAAGGACCAAAATGGGGAGGGAGATAACGACAAGAAAGGCAAGGATATCAAGGATATCAAGGATATCAAGGATATCAAGGATATCAAGGACAAGAAGGACAAGAAGGACAAGAAGGACAAGAAGGACAAAAAGGACAAGGAGGACAAGAAGGACAAGAAGGACAAGAAGGACAAAAAGGACAAGGAGGACGGAGCAAATGAATGAATAACAAATATGATGAGTTGACAGGAGAAATTTCTTTAAATCAAAATGCTTTGAATACTTTTACATAAATTGGATATGCTATGCTGTGTTGTTGACACAAGTAATGAATTGGTTAAATAAACTGTTGTATATATGGACTAAAGTTAAACATTTTGTTACGTAACACATTATTTATTAAACCAAATTCGACGGCGCCAACTGCACAAGCGACGGAGTGAACAACAAGTTGATACGATAGAGTTTATATTGATTACCTGCATACATGATTGAGCATTGATAATGTAGACTTGCAAACTTATTATTTTGTAGCACCTACAAGCAACCAAACTTTGCATATAGGCTTAGAAAATTACTGGTTTTTCATTTTAGATTGATTAGCTATACCTACAAATAGACCTTTAAATTTCCTGTGTTTTAAATTTTCTTTGATATTTGTTTTTGATTGCAGTTCTAATTGAATCGGCCATTTGATTGGTGAATATGGAGTTTAGCAGTCTTGTGACAGGAGATCTTGCTCCGATTTGGCAGAGTTTCCTCACCAAAATGCACAAAACACTCGCTGAAAACCAAAGTGTTTTGAACAAGTTCCTCGCCATAAGATGGGAAGCCAGTGGAATAACGGTACGAAAGTTGAATAAATGTTAAAGCATGGAATTTTGTTGATACTTTTGTGTTTATGTGATATAAATTTTTTTGTTGATTAAACAGCTTCAAGATGTTTGTCGATTTTTGAAGGCTGAGCAATTTGACGGAGTCAAGAATCCTAATGGACGTATGGATTCAGAGGATGAGTTGAAGAGGTGTGAGGACTTGCAACTTGCAATTTATCAGGTGAGCATTACTTTTAAACTCTAGTGGCCAATTCATGACAATCGGTTTGATTCTGGTTTTATTTGTTAATTACAAGGTCAAAAAGGAGAATGAAATGATCCTAGAAGAAACGGCGTTATTTGAGGACATGAAGTTAGAAGAGTCGCAAGTTTTCATCCATGTCGACAAGTCTGAGTATCAAGGTGTGATTATTCCAGATCTAATTGTTTCTTCTGACAACTCTGAAGTGGCTCCGTCGCAGCCTTTGACTCTCCCAGACAATGTGGCTCCGACGCATCCTATGACTCTGCCTGACAATGTGGCTCCGACGCATCCTATGACTCTGCCTGACAATGTGGCTCCGACGCAGCCTATGACTCCAACTCAGTTGGGTCCTGCGAGTAAACAACCCAAGTCAAGATCTGGAACCTCACTTGCGAGTGCACACGCTCCTCAGTTCCAACCTGTAGTGGTTTTAGAGAGACAAAAAGCTCCGTCGGTTATCTCAGGCTCCGCATTCGCAGTTACATCAACTAAATCAGCAAAGCCTTGTCCTCTTAGCAAGAAGAAGAATGTCAACGGGTTTGCTCCTTTGGTCTCAAAAAAAGTAAGTGCGTGTTACTCATGTGAGTGCATATGAGTGCGTGAGTGAGCTAGTTTTAATGTTAAATTGGTTATATTATTGCAGAAAAAGAAGCCATGCCCATATCTAGGATGTAACAAGGATTTTAGTAGGGGATATAATCTACATCGTCATGTGAGGGAAGTCCATGTTGACAAGGCGACTCAACAAAAAGTAAAGTGCACTGAGCCTGATTGCACGACTACATTTATTCGAGACTCGGACATGAGGAAACATGTTAAAAACATTCATTATGTTGACATAAATAAAGGTTTTATTTGTGACATTTGTGGCAAGGGTTATAAATCTAAAAAGTCTCTGTCTGATCATCAAAGTCGTATTGATTGTAGAAAATGAAATTGTTGACTTTTTATAAATGAACGATGAATAATGATTTTATGTTTGAAGATTGATGTGATTGATTATGACATGTTAGATCGTAGTACATACGATGTAATTCATTAGGAATATAAAAATGTAGGAATTTTATTGAGACATGATTTAAATAAATTCAATGAATAATAAATTAAGACTTAATTAATTTTTCTGCTGAAAAATAATGAAACAATGAAATAACTCTCCGTCCCTCATAAAATAAAATCTGAATTATTAAATTGCTCCGTCGTAAATTAAATTCAGACGTAATTAACATTCAATCCAACCTTCGTATTTCATAATTAATTTATCTTCTGGAAATTCATGTGATCCAACTTATATCCAATCAGCATTTCAACTAAACATAATTCAATATAGAAGAATTCAAAAGAAATGCTCCGGCTAAACATACAAATATCTCAGCAATGTGTTGATTAATAGTTGCAAAAAATCAAATTTCGCCATGTATTTTGGTCACAAATTCACAATACAATTCACTCGGATAAAGTGGGCGCATAAATAAATAATCGCATTTGGTATAGAAAGCAGCCCGGTTTAGTTAAGAATTAGTTTGATTACCATTTTTAGTAGCAAAATCTGTTTTTGCGCATTTTTCTTTAACGACATGACGATTTCAGGAAAACCCGTCATCTAATCTTGGGTAAAGGGTGAATATTGATATTTTCCAAACATAGCTTACATATAGCTTTTTATTACAGAATATTTTTATTCCTTAAACTTTTGCAAATTTTGACAGATTATGGATCCTTGTACCTTTTGATACGGAGCTAGCATTGCTTAAATTGAAAGAGAGAAGATATTACTACTACTTATAATTCACGAAGAAAAGTTCAAAGTTGAGGGCTTCATAGTGTCGCCAGTTTATCCATAGGCGTTTGGCTTCACGATAAAGTTTCGCCTAATAAAAATAAGTTAAAAAATTCACGCTGATTAAAAATGAATTTTTTAGTATGGTTTGCATCAATGAATAATTTTTCCCCTAAATCCTATTTTGAACAACTAATTCCAAGCGGCAATTGTCACAGATCTAGCTCAAATTATCACCAACAACACACATTTGAGGTAAAGCAATACCGGTCATAATCCTCCACTTACGTGAAACGAAACATATATACCAACTAGTACAATTTGAAACGTTGAATACGAACATGTTAATCCAATTCCCGACTAAGTATGAGCAGGTCTACAGTAAAGAAGCAAAGAAAATTGTAAACGATTAAATGCACCCAATTTAACGTTTAAATGCTTGTGGTATTAACTGAGAGCACGGCGGAGTCAATATAGTCTGCAGAAAGCGGAGTCAGCTCAATCTGCAAGCGGCGGAGCTGATGGTGGATCAGGACAGAGCATTGAAGCCCCATTTCGATACCGAAGTTTATGTATTACATATAGATTCGTGGTGATTCATTGAGACTATATTCTCGCTAGTTGTTAAGGTCAAGGAATAAAAGAGTTTTTATTTAGATTTTGATAAGATTTACTCGCAAAAGTTTCCCTAAGCAATTCATGGACTACAACATGACAAAAAACTAGAAAATGCTATAGAAATTCTATTATTAGATACGGTATAAAATTTGAATTTCTGATCGCCCGAGAAGTGAATTTCGAGACTTTTTATTTTATACATATGTACGTATGTTTATGCAAGATTGACACCTGGGTCACACTGAGCACGTCAGCTGCCCACCCCTTTTTTTACAGCTATGTACATTGCACTGAACGACCCCTTATTCCAAGAGGCTGTTTACTCTCGAGTCTTTGCTTTGCTCTGATCTCGATCTTGAAACTGGTTAGGTATGAATATTTCAAAGGTACCTTGCGTGCATGCATATATTTCAGAGGCAACTTTGTGTATATTTCTTGGTTGGAAGAAACAAGTTTAATTCCTAAGGGTACGATTTAATCATTCCAAATTTAAATGCTTTCAATACCCAAAACTGTTAAAAAAAGAATTTCCTAATCTCAAAGTTTAAATTTGTTGAAGTATTTATATCTTGAGTTGGTTCGGTTTGGTTAGGTTCGGTTTAGTTCGGTTCGGTTTTAAAAATGAAAATGTGTACTTAGCATCCGGTGAAATTATATGCAACCAGTTGAACTCGTCCGTCACAGAATTCCTGGCTGCTAGAAGAATCTTAAGTATAGATGAATTTACCACAATACCCAGTTTACAAGATCCTTTTTTACCCGCAGATTGCCTCCTTTTAACTAGTTGTCCCATAGATCCCCTACTTTTCCCATCGATTTACTATTTGTCCAATAGATTTGATACCTAATTGAGTCCCGATACTTAATTGAGTCCCGATACTTAATTGAGTCCCGATACTTAATTGAGTCCCGATACTTATCGATATTTGAGTCCCTGTTCCCCGTCAATATCCTGCTTTTCATAACAAGTCACCATTTCCATCATCAGTTTAATTTTTACGGAGATTTTTAGCCAAAGAGGTCATCCTGTGCACCCTTTTTTGAGTCAAGTACCATGGCACCTCATTGTAAGGAATATGATTCCAAAATTTCTCCCCACTCGGGAGCTATAGCGAAAGAGCACTGCACAAATTACGTAACAAGTCGTAATAGAATCCCTTGAATTAGCTACGCTACTACGTGAAACGGACGGACTGATGGACACACATACACAAAAAAAAACATTCTGGTTTATTGAAGGAGTGTGATCCCCTGTTAATCTCTTCTTCCCCTACTCCTTGAACTCCCCATACTCCCCATCTTTCTTGAATTCCCATCCTCCTTGAATTCCATCATCATCACTCGATCCCAACATTCCCAACCTTCATTCAAATGTGATTTTTGGAAAAAGTGTACTTTTTAATTTTTTTTAAAATATAAAGAAAACACTGTTTGAGGTCAAACTTTTTAGTTGCAATTCCATAATCGCATCTAGATTCAGATAAAAAATATTTGAAAGCTTGAAACTGTTTTGATTTTTCTAAAAAGGGATCCAACGGCGACCAAGCTTTGAACCTGTATTTCATTAATTTGCATACTTTACTTTTATAAAAGAGAATTCCTGTGTATCCTTTCCCCCCAAAAAAACCAGTTGAACTCAATATTATTGCTGTATACATACCGCCATAATTTTAACAAACTGGCGCATTCATAATAACTTGATTAATCTCCTAAATACAAAAAAGCTAAATAACTTACATTGATATTGATACAATTTTCTTTATGGAATAACTAATTTTTTCTTTATTTTCTTCATGCATTGAAAAAATGATGATAAAAAAATGAAATCACTGACACCACCATACTTACTATACCATCACATCATAATAATCATTCTGCAAACAAAATAAAAAATGAGTTCAATATCTCCACAAAGTCAAGTTAGTAGTCTTGTTTTTGTTGACGAGGGTGGCAGTAATTTAGCAGAGTAATAATAAAGAAAAAATGAACACCTATCATTAAATATTCTTGTAGTGTTTTTCTCCCCTCTCATCTCTTTATCACTCCACCCATAAGCATATTTTTTTTGCATAGCAAACCAATGTAGTAAAGAATTACATGAACACAAAAATAATATTAATGGGTTTAAATGCAAAAATGTCAAACGTGGTTGTTTTTTTATGTATTTTACATGCAATCTGATTTTTCATCTTTAAGAAGCAAAGTGTATTTGCAAGAATGAAACCAATTTGTATTTATTATAATTTCCCAGTTTTACTCTCTCACATAACCATAAAATATGCTTGAAAAAGAATTGTACCAAAAAAATATTATCAGGTATCCCCGGAATTTTTGTCGGTGGTTTCACTCACACATTATCTATCAGAATAAAAAGCAGCATGGAGCAAGCAAGAGAAGAGCAAAATTATCTTCAGGGCAATATATATCTGTGCACTCTGGCAACCACGACCAACGACGGCACCGCAGTCCAAAAAATTGAATGCTGAGATTTTTGCACAAGTACAATTTTGTACGCTTGTTGTCGCCTAGCATGTGATGCTATTATACATAAATATTATTTTCTTTATTGTTATTTATGCACATAAATTCTCTGCTAAAACTTTAAATGTTAAACTGTTCTGTTAATATATAAAATACAATTTAGTATTGCTACATATGACATTAAAAGTCAAGTAGGCATGTACGTACATATTTTACATGCATGACTACTTGAATTATTATGTCATCATCCTCACTCCCGGTCGTTGTCAAGTCAACAATGTAGAAAATAATTTGTATGTAAAATGTATTGTTATAATTACACGAAAAGAAAGTACGTAATGGGAAGGTAAATAAAAGTCAAGTCAGCACAGAGAGCTGAGGAATTCTTTAAAAAGCTGTATCGTATGATATGTAAGTTTGAAAGTAGTTTGTACAAATTCCCATTTTTACAAATCTTCAAAGTAGCAAACAACACAAAACTACATAAGTATTTTTTTGAAGCCAAAATGTGTGGCGACAGTGTATGCTGTATGTAAAGTGCTACAAATTCAAAAACAATAAGTAGTTAATATCTGCTTATTGTTTTATGTGTAATTATCTGCTTAATTAGTGGAAAACATCAAAACAATGAAAGCGAAAGTCAAAGTGAAAAACATCCGACAAGACAAGGGACAAGGGGAAAATATATATTAATATAGACAATGGCAGATGTTAAAAAAAGTGTGATGTTTAAACAAACAAGCGAATAGGCATAGACAAAAAATTAATAGGCATAATGAGAATAGATTAGTGAGTGTATTGATGAGAAGGGTGAGATTCTAGATAATGACCAGGTGTGGTATTGAGAGAGTGAAAAAGTTGGGATCACTTTCTGGAAAATGGATATAACAAGATTGGATATAACAAGATTGGATATAACAAGATTGGATTGGATAACAAGCTATTGTTAAAGCTTGAAATAAAAATTTAAGAGAGAAAATTGCAATTTCAGTTTTTTTTTGAGAAGATGTGTAAG